>JAJOOE010001300.1:0-101714 GCA_036250405.1 Solanum raphanifolium | reverse complement strand
TACTGGCTAGAAACTATAGAAAATATAGAATTATTAGAACAATTAATGGAGGAAAATTTATATATGTATCAAAGAACCCAAGATATGTTATACCTAGAATATATCATAAATAATATTAAAGAAATATTCAGATTAAAACGACTATTCTCTAGGTATATAATTTTCTTCTTGTCCAGTATTTATTATAATGATATGTTTTCTTTGTTCCATTATTCCAGTTATATAGTAGTGGTATGGTTCTATTTCTTTTATTCTCTGGTATTCTACTGATTTCCTTGGTTGGGATGTACCAATATTTTCATCTATATTTTTTATTCTTTTTGATGTACTTATCCTAACACTTACTATTTCTACATCCTCTTCTATGTCTATTTCTTTGTAACTATAATCATTATTATCTATTACTGTAACAATTTGTTCAAAAGGATTTTCTATTTTTATTTTATTTATCTTATTTTTTGCTGTTATCTTATGTTTTGTTGTTAATACATATAGATTTTTATAGCGGGCTGTAATTTTTTGGTGACAATGACTTAGTCAAAGAGGATTAAATGAAAAATGAACTTGATTAGAGTGATTAAAATTTTTAGGGCATAGATTAATATTTTGAATATTTTGAAAAAATTTTCCTTTTTTTTTAATTTCAAATTTTAAACCTTCTTCCTTCGTTCTCTTTTTAAATATCTTTCTCCCTCTTCTTCTTCTTTTTCTTTATCGTCTTTGTTGTCGTTATTATTATCATTGATGTTTATCATTTTTATCGCTTTTTTCTCTTTTTGAACCTATTTGACAAATTATTTTGCTTTGATTTTAGAAATTATAAAGTTATTGGAAAAATTTATAGAAAATCAAGCAATTGTTACAAGTCTATTTAATTGCAATAAATAAGTCATTTAGTGCAATATATGATTATTCTGCTGCAACAGATAAGTCAAATGTTGTAACATATGTCTTATATGTTGCAACTGATGTCTTACATGTTGCAACATATAAAACATATGTTGCAACACATAAGACATCAATTGTAACATGTGATTATTCAGTTGCAATAGATATGTCAACTGTTGCAGAGCATTTTTGGAACAAATAAGTCATTTGTTGCAATATATGATTATTTTGTTGCAACTAAGTCATCTTTTACAACAAATGACTTATTCGATAGTAGTTATCTGTTGCAAAAGAATTAATATATGTTGAATGTTGCAACATATATACTCATTTGTTAAATAAGTTGCAACATTTGTTGGAAGCTCCAAAAATGACAGGTTTTTCTACTCTTTTTTTTCCGTTTTGGATTTCCTTCCTTTTTAGTTAAAATTGAAATTTTAATTTTTACCCTTTTACCCCTCATTAATATGATGGACCAAACTGTCAATTTAAAAACTTAAGGGCAACTCCCACACATTTTTAATAAATCCTTAATTACGTAATTGTCACTTATACTCATGATTAAAGCTTATGTCACCGCCATTTAATTTTGACACCTTAATGTCACCCTTAATTCAAAATCCCGGGTAAGTTTGTGGGGTGTCATGGGTCTCTTTAACATTTTAAAAACTTAGGGATAAAATATAAGTTTTAAAAAATACAACAAAGTCTCTTATTATATTTATTAAATATTTCACTCTTTTTAAAATCATATATCTATGTATATATATATAGGGTGACATATATATATATATATATATATATATATATATATATATACATACACAATTATTTTTGAATCAATACAGTAGTGAATATAATCATTCCATCCTGAGAGGATTCATTTCTTTAAACCTCGGATACTAGAGGAGAATAATTTCTTTAAAGGGGACACTGTACATTTAGTGGGCTCGATTTTGTCCTTTGTGTTTCATTATATTGTTCAAGATTCTCGGTAGATATTTTTTTACAGTTATTAATTTATGCTTATGATATTAATTGTTGTTTTTGAGTACATATTTTAAATTTTGTTGTTTGTGTTTCTACGAAGTTATTTTTATTTGTATTCACACAAGTTTTTTCTACTGAAATTGTTGAATGTACAATAATTTTTTTTCTTAAAGATCTATACTACCATCTCTTGAAGACAAAATTCAAATTTGGTATGTCATTGTAAGGACATAAAGACCTTAAAAACTTTATTGCACCTTGATGTGCGAAGTGAACTAGGAAAAAAAGACAAGAATTAATACACTTTTGACATGGGTTCAAGGATGTGTCGGATGATCTATAGACGAATATGACTAGACTGAAGCCTTTTTTAATCCCAAAGACATAGATAACTACACAATAAAATAATTGGTCATATTCAATATGAAGTATGGACAAATTCACAAGTTTACAACAAGTTGTAAATACTTTTCTTGAAGTAATAAATGTGTTTCTCGACACTGCGATTGGAATAGAAGCGTAGTTTCAAATTGAACTCCATCACTATTGTATGTTGATTTAAAAAAAACACTCAAACAAATTTAATAGTTTTGTGTAATATTTTTCTCTTTTAAGTATATATAATAAGTTTAATTGTTGTCCAATATGATACATTCTTTCTTTAATTTTTCATTTTAATTATTTCTTATGATACATTTAAATTATGAACTTTAAAATGATATATGTAAAGCAAAATGTAGGGATGAACTTTCTACACGTTAAAATTAGAATATTTATTTACTTTTTCAAACTTTTTAAATTTATTTATCCATTCAACAATGATTATTTATTTCTTAGAAAATTTAATATCTCATGTTGATATTCATTTGATTCCCAAAAATATCAAATAGTAATACTTCCTGGAAGCAAAAGGATAAATTATAATATTATTAATGTTTGTTACTACTAATCTTATATAATATAATGTTTTAGTTTTAAAGATTGATAGGTTTAACTATTATTTTTATAAATTCAGAGATACTGAATTTCCGCGCAAGGCGTGAGTAATTTCACTAGTTTATTTAATAATTCATCAACTTTTTTCTCCCTCCTCAACCCTTCTTCTTCCTTATTTTCTTGAGTGCTCAAGGAGTAGGAACATTTTTATTCTCTAATCTTCTTCCGCAAGTCGAAATCTTCATCCTCTTATACTCAGATAAGTTTATTCTTCTTTTTTGAACAATTTTAGCTTCATTTTACTATATTTTTTTGTTGCATTTAAGTGTAGTGGAATTAAGATTTTTACAAATATTCGATTGTTCTTGATTAAATTGTCAAAATTTGATATGTTTTTAGTTCATTTTCTTGATTCTGCACCTTTAATTGCGTTTTACTTTGGATAATGACTAGATGTTTTTTTGAGTTTTTATGTTTATATTGTCTACTGATTTTGAAAGAAAAAATCTTGTATTTTGATCGATTTTAATGATGTTTTTGTTGATATATTTTTTATTTTTTCTACGTAAAATTACTGCTACTTGTTTTGTCTGTTTAATTAAAGCACTTTTCTATTTCAGTTAATAGATCAATGGTAGATAAATTGATCACTACAAATTATTTTACTTATATATTGTGAAGTATCTAAAGAAAGAAAAAACCATTAAAAGATATGTTTATACTGCATGTATCAATAGGAAAGGTAAAACTAAAAAACAAAATCATTGAGTCGGAGTTGAAAATGAAAAGCATTACGAAGATTAAAAGATGCGAGGACAGTAGTGTAACACCCCGCATTTTTGAAACGTCTAAAATTACTCGTATCTTCACGGAAAGACTAGGAGGGTGGGTAATAAATTAAGAATGATGTGGTATGTCATATTTTAAGTGGTCAAGGGTTGTATCTCAAGTTTTGAAGTTAGGTAAGTGGCAAAATGAAAGTTGGTGAAAGTTACCGTAAGTTCCTTTTTAAAGATTTCTCTGAAATTTGGGTCAAATGTCTTGGAGGTTTTCTCCCAATATATAAAGATTTATGGGGCCTAAGACATATGTAATCGAAGGTCTACGAGTCTAGTTTCCAACACATCAAACTATTTGTTCAAACGACTTCAGAATAGAGAGATATTCACATTTTCATGGGACTGCGCAAGAAGGCACGTGAGGTGGGGACCTAGGTCGGTGGAACTTTATATACATCTTATTCTTCGACCGTTTCTTCATTTTTTAGCTAAGAACCAGAAAAAATTAGAGAAGCCCATTTCTAGGATCAACTAAAGTATAGATTTTCTCGACTTAAGTCCTTGACGAAAGTTGTTCTACGTGTTGGGCTCATCATCGTGGTATAATTTGTTTTATCGATTTCTTAGCATATCACACTTTAGTGTTGGGACAACAAGGGTTTGGACATATTTGAAGGTTTTGAGGCGTATTATGAACTTAAGATCGAGGTAAGACCCTTCTTTCATCGACTCTAGCTTTTATAAGCAACAAATAGCATTTTGCGATGGAAATACATATCTTTTATCGGATTGTCGTGGTATCTTCTATTTTTTTGTGTGGATTATGGTCCTGCCTTGTAGTATCGAGGGGTTATGAGTAAAAGTCGTTAGGCCACGTAAATTCAGCGAAAAAAGGTATGTTAAGGCTATTCCCTACTTACTACATGTTTCCTTAAAGCTTAGGAGCAATGTAATTGGGTTGTTATCCTTGATATACTTGTAGCCGTTATTGTTGATTGTTGGCTGCTCGAGTTGATATAATCCTCCCCTGTTGGAATTCATTTAGTTAGTAGCGTCCCTATGTTGGACACGACTTAGAGGCTATTTGTAAAGGTTACTTATAACTAAATTACTCATTTTTAGCGATTGGATTGTTATTGTTGCCCATGAGGCTATTGTGGTTAGCTGCAGAAATGTGATCTATGCCTAGAAGGGCTATGTTCTACCTACGGAGATATATGGATGCCTAAAAGGGCTATGAGTTGCCTACGAGGATATATTGATGCCTAGAAGGGCTATGAGTTGCCTACAAGGCTATATTGACGCCTAAGAAGGCTATGTGCTTCCTACATGACTATGTTGTTGCCTAAGAGGGCTATGAGTTGTCTATAAGCTATGTTGATGCGTAGGAGAGCTATGTGCTGCCTACGGGGATATATTAATGCCTAAGAGGGCTATGTGACTGCCTACGGGGCTAGGGGACTATCGATAGGGGTATATAGACTGATTGGCACCTTCCGGGCTTATGGGGGCCTAAGTAGGTGGTCTTGTCTGCTGTTTGTACCTTCCGAGTTATGGGGGTTTGGTTAGGTTGTTGTTTTATTCTTTTTGATAAGTTTAGATTTAGGAGCAGGTCAGTACACTTATCTTATCCTTGATTTATTTATCGGATTATTCCAGTATATTAGGATACCTGCTCATAGTTTATTGCCTTTCATACTCTGTACTTTATTTTGTACTGACGCCTCATTGCCTGGGGGCTCTGCATTCATGCATGCAGGTCCCGACAGACGACTGAGTAGACCTTCTCAGCAGCATGATTGACTTCTATCCGATTGGCTAGCCCCTTTCCTCCGGAGCTGCCAGAGCTTGGAGGTTTGCTAGCTTTTGTTGTATATATTTTTATGGGTAGGCTGGGGCCCTGTCCCACCAATCTATACTACTCTTAGAGGCTTGCAGACTAGTGTGTGGGGTTTATAGCTACGTTATGGCCATGCTGGCTTAGTTTGTTGGTTTGCTGAAGCTTGTTAGTTGTGTGATGCATTGTCTTGTTATATACCTGCTTTCAGTTTTGGTATAGATATCATGGTGGCCTTGACGGCCCAATAAGGACTTCTGTGCTAGTTGGCAATTTCTTTATATGAACTCTTGGGAGTTGCTGTTTCTTTTGTAGATCTGTTATTAACAGGGGCCTTGCTGGCTGAGGGCTTAGTTTTAAGCCGAGATATACTTGTTTATTTTCTTGATTGCGTGTGGCTGCCATGCACTAGTAGCAAATGATTCAGCAGGGTCGGCTCGGGCCTGAGTTTTGGCATTAGGAGCTAGTTACATCCTTTGAGTTTGCGGCGCGACAAACTTGGTATCAGAGCAACGTCGTATCCTAGGGAGTCTGCAGGCCGTGTCTAGTAGAGTCTTGATTATAAATGTGGTGTGCACCACATTCGATAAGCAAGAAGCTATTGGGCATGTTAGAATTACTATCCTTCTTTTGCTCACCTCGTGCTATAGAGCGGTGTCTTAAGGGTCGAGGTTTCTGGCTTATAATTGATATTTGTATGCAGATAGAGATGACTGACACCAAACAGACTACAGCTAGCCAGGGGCAAGATACAACTGCAGGCAAGGGAACTGGCAAGATACCACAGGTGGAGGTAGCCCATTGTGAGACCTAGGGGGATACATCTTCTCAGCCCCCTATAGCTTCTCCACCGCTTCAGGAGCCTCCGAGGGCTACAGGACCCCCGACTCCACCAGCAGTACCACATCTAGTTCCTCTTATTCCATCCGACGAGGATTTCAAGAGTGCAGTATGTATGCTAGCACAATTAGTAGCTGCACAACACCAGCCAGTTGCGCCAGATGTTGCCGGACCTTCTGAAGGGCCCGGAAGTTTGAGAGTTCATGAATTTCTTGCCTTGAATCCTCCACAGTTTACAGGGACAAATCACAGAGAGGACCCTCAGCACTTTGTTGTTCAGCTTCATAGGATCTAACGACTAAGTCAGTTGAGTTAGCAACATTTTTATTGCGTGATGTTGCAGTATTTTGGTACGAAAGATGGGTGAGATCTAGGGGAAAAGGTGCATCTCTACCCACTTGGGATAATTTTGCAGAATCTTTCATAGATCACTATTTGCCTCGAGAGATTAGGGATGGCTGGGTGGACCAGTTTCTGAACCTCCGATAGGGCAGCATGAGTGTCCGAGGGTACGGGCTGAGATTTGATTCATTGGCTAGATATGCACCAGCATTTGTTGATACGATGCATAATAGGGTGCGTAGATTTGTGGGAGGGCTTGACTCAGACTATATCGACGCTTGTTGTACCGCTGCACTAAATGATAATATGGATATCTCGCAAATTCAGGCCTTTGCACAAGGCATAGAGGATCGCCGACATCTACAGTATATGACTGAGAGGGTCGATAGAGAGAGACAGAAGAGGGATAGTCCCACTAGTTCACATGGAGATTTTCAGGGTGGTCGCAGACCTCGATATTCTAGTATGCGACCTAGACCTCCACCACATCAGTTCCAGGGTAGTCGATTTGATCGTCAGGGACAGTCAGGCCCAGGTGAGGGTTCACGAGCATCAGACTCTCAGCAACAGAGAGGCTCAGGCCAGGCTAGGACAGCACCGCCACATTGCGCTACTTGCGGTAGGATGCATTTTGGGAGGTGCAGGCAGGGTTCCACAGGTTGTTTTTCCTGTGGACATCAAGGGCATGGGTGGACGAACTCCCAGACCATAGGTCAGGGTGGTATAGGTCAGTCGACCGGGTCAATAGTAGGTTCCTCTTCATCAGCACATTCTACAGGGCGTGGACCCTAGACTTCAGCAGGTAGAGGCAGAGGCAGAGGCAGAGGCAGAGGCAGAGAAGGAGCATCTAGTTCTGGTAGTGGCCAGAACCGTACTTATTCACTAGCCGACCGACAGGTCTTAGAGTCATCACCAGATGTTGTGACAGGTGCATTAATTGTTTTCTCTCATTGCATTTATGCGTTGATAGGTCCTGGATCTACTCTATCTTATGTTACCCCATTTATTGCGGGGAAGTTATGTATAGTAGCAGAGTCATTAGATCGACCCTTTACTGTATCTACACCAGTTGGTGAGTCTATTATTGCCAGGAGAGTCTATCGAGGTCGCACGGTAGAAATTATCGACCGTCAGACCTCTGTAGACTTGGTAGAGTTAGAAATGGTCGATTTCGACGTCATTATGGGTATGGACTGGTTAGCGTCTTGTTATGCTAATGTTGAGTGTAGGACAAAGATTGTTAGATTCCACTTTCCAGAAGAGACAGTTCAGGAATGGAAAGGCGATACAGCAACACCGAAAGGTAAGTTTATTTCCTATCTTAAGGTGAGGATGATGATTACTAAGGGTTGTATTTATCATCCTCTTCGCGTTCATGATATAGATGCAGAACCACCGACTCTTCAGTCTATTCCGGTAGTTAATGAGTTTCTAGATGTATTTCCAGACGAACTCACTGGTATCCCTCCAGAACGAGAAATTGATTTTTCTATCGATATGCTACATGGTACACAACCCATATCTATCCCTCCTTATAGAATGACTCCTGCTGAGCTAAAGGATTTGAAGGATCAACTGAAAGACTTGCTGGATAAAGGCTTTATCAGACCTAGTGCTGCACTATGGGGTGCGCCAGTGTTATTTATGAGAAAAAATATGGCCACTAAGAATGTGAATCGATTATCGACAGCTGAATAAGGCGACTATAAAGAATAAGTATACCTTTCCGAGGATCAATGACTTGTTTGATTAGTTACAAGGTGCTGAGTGTTTCTCAAAGATTGATCTAAGATCAGGGTACCACCAGATACGAGTTCGGGAGAAAGACGTTCCAAAGACATCTTTTAGAACCAGATATGGACACTTTGAGTTCTTGGTAATGTCTTTTGGATTAACTAATGCCCCAGTAGTGTTCATGGACCTGATGGATAGTATATTCAGGTTGTATCTAGACTTGTTTGTGATTGTATTTATTGATGATATTTTGGTGTATTCACGTTCAAAAGCTGAGCATGCAAATCATCTGCAAGCAGTCCTTCAGGTTCTTCGAGATCGAGAAATTTATGCAAAGTTTTCTAAGTGTGAGTTCTGGTTGAACTCTGTAGCTTTCTTAGGCCATATTGTATCAGATGCACATGCATTGTGGTTGATACACAAAAGATTGAGGCCGTAAAAACTTGGCCTAGACCTATGACTCCGACTAAGGTTCGTAGTTTATTAGGGTTAGCTGGGTACTACAGAAGGTTTGTAGAGGGGTTTTCTTCACTTTTAGTACCATTAACGAAGCTGACTCAAAAAGCAGCTAAGTTCCAGTGGACTGAGGCTTGCGAGCATAGTTTCCAGGAGCTAAAGGACAGGTTGACATCAGCACCAGTTCTAGCATTGCCAGAGGGTTTAGAAGGCTATGCGGTGTACTGTGATGCTTTTGGTGTTGGGTTGGGATGTGTTCTAATGAAATATGGTAAGGTTATCGCATATGCTTCAAGGCAGTTGAGGAAGCATGAGAAGAACTATTCGACCCACGATTTAGAGTTGGCTGCAGTTGTACATGCATTAAAGATCTAGAGACACTATTTGTATGGCATTCATGTTGATATCTTCACAGATCATAAAAGCCTTCAATATATCTTTAGACAAAATGAGTTAAATCTGCGACAATGTCGATGGCTTGAGTTACTCAAAGACTACGACGTGAATATTTTATATCATCCAGGAAAGGCGAATGTGGTAGCCGATACCCTCAGTCAAAGATCTATGGGTAGTTTATCCTATTTAAGTATTGAGAAGCGTGAACTAGCACGAGAGCTTCATCAGTTAGCTAGCTTGGGAGTCAGATTGTTAGAGGCAGATGATAGTGGGGTCATAATTCAGGACACAACTGTATCATCTCTAGTTTTGGAGGTAAAAGCACGGAAACATGAGGATCTTAGCTTAGAGCAGCTCAGAGCCAAGGCTCAGGATCAACAGTCTTACAACATTTGATATAGCAGGAGATGGAGCCCTCAGATATAGTGGTCGATTATGTGTTTCGGATGTTGCAGGGCTTTGACATCAGATTATGGAAGAGGCACATCATTCCCGTTATTCTATTCACCCTGGTTCGACGAAGATGTACCATGATATTAAGGAGATCTATTGGTGGCATGGGATGAAGAAGGACGCTGTTGAGTTTGTGGCACATTGTCCTAACTGCCAACAGGTGAAGGTTGAGCACCAAAATCCTGCTGGGCTAGTCCAGGAGATAGCCATGCATTTGTGGAAGTGGGAAGAAATTAATATGGATTTTGCTACAGGGTTACCTCGATTGCATCGTAAGTTTGACTCTATTTGGTAATTGTTGACAGACTAACAAAATCAGCCCATTTCTTACCAGTCAAGACTACTTTCACAACTGAAGATTATGGAGGGCTTTACATCCGAGAGATTGTTAGGTGGCACGACGTCCCAATATCTATTATCTCATATCGAGGAGCACAATTTACCGCTAACTTTTGGAAGTCTTTCTAGAAAGGATTAGGGACACAAATTAATCTCAGTACCGCCTTTCACCCTTAGACAGATGGCCAAGCTGAACGCACTATTTTAACACTTGAGGACACGCTACGAGCATGCATGTTGGACTTTAATGGAAGTTGGGATGACTACTTACCTCTTATTGAGTTTGCATACAATAATAGTTATCATCCTAGCATCAAGATGGCACCTTATGAGGCTTTGTATGGGAAAAAATGTAGATCCCCATTGGATGGTTCGAGGTAGGTGAGTCAAGGTTGATTGGACCTGACCTAGTACATCAAATAGTGGAGCAGGTTAAGCTCATTCGGGAGAGGTTGCTAACAACTCAAAGCCGACAGAAGTCATACTCAGATGTGCGACGAAGGGACTTAGAGTTTTGTGTCGATGACTGGGTATTCTTAAAGGTCTCGCCTATGAAAGGTGTTATGAGATTTGGCAAGAAAGGCAAGCTTAGTCCATGATTCATTGGGCCATACTGGATCCTTCAGAGGGTAGGACAAGTGGCTTATGAGTTAAAATTTCCTTCGGGGATAGAATCTGTTCATCCAGTTTTCTATGTATCGGTGCTACGGAAGTGCGTAGGAGACCCTTATCGGGTTGTCCCAGTTGAGGATGTTTAGATCACAGAGGATTTGTCCTATGAGGAAAATCCAGTTGCCCTACTAGATCGACAGGTCCATAAATTGAGGACCAAAGAGGTGGCTTCGGTTCAAGTATTGTGGAAAAACAAGAATAGAGAAGAGGTGACCTAGGAAGCTGAGGATGGCATGAGGTCCAAATATCCTCACCTGTTTCATGCCCCAGGGTGATGGCATATCAGTTTATATTAGGCCAGTGAGGTAAGATACCTATTTGATTTTTTTTTGTTGCTTATTATTATTGTTGTTGTCGTTGTATATTTGCTTGCACTGTTATTGCAGAGCTATAGTTCTTAGCTATTTATGTCATCGTGTGAGACGCTTAGGTTAGAAATTTTACGTTCTAGGATCCTTGATAGTGACGTTTACAAAGGATACTCTGCCTAAATTTTGGCAACTTATAGGGACTTAACCGCGTGAATTAGATTTTTCATTCGAGGATGAATGTTTCTAAGGGGGGAAGGATGTAACACCTCGCCTTTTTGAAACGTATAAAATTACTCGTATCTTCACGGAAAGACCAGGAGGGTGGGTAATAAATTAAGAATGATGTGGTATGTCATATTTTAAGTGTTCAAGAGTTGTATCTCAAGTTTTGAAGTTAGGTAAGTGGCAAAATGAAAGTTGGCGAAAGTTACCGTAAGTTACTTTTTAAAGATTTCTCTAAAATTTGGGTCAAATGTCTTGGAGGTTTTCTTCCAATATATAAATATTTATGGGGCCTAAGACCTATGAAATCGAAGGTCTACGAGTCTAGTTTCCAATGCATCAAACTGTTTGTTCAAACGACTTCAGAATAGAGAGATATTCGCATTTTCATGGGACTGCTCAATAAGGCACGTGAGGTGGGGACCTAGGTCAGTGGAACTTTATATACATCTTCTTCTTCGACCTTTTCTTCATTTTTTAGCTAAGAACCATAAAAATTAGAGAAAGCCATTTCTAGGATCAACTAAAGTATATATTTTCTCGACGTAAGTCCTTGACGAAAGTTGTTCTACGCGTTGGGCTCATTATCGTAGTATAATTTGTTTTATCAATTTCGTTGCATATCACACTTTAGTGTTGGGACAGTAAGGGTTTGGACATATTTGAAGGTTTTGAGGCGTATTACGAACTTAAGATCGAGGTAAGACCCTTCTTTCATCGACTCTAGCTTTTATAAGCAGCAAATAGCATTTTCCGATGGAAATACATATCTTTTATCAGATTGTCGTGGTATCTTCTATTTTTGTGTGTTGATTATGGTCCTGCCTTGTTGTAGTATCGAGGGGGTTATGAGTAAAAGTCGTTAGGCCACGTGAATTCAGCGAAAAAAGGTATGTTAAGGCTATTCCCTACTTACGACATGTTTCCTTAAAGCTTAGGAGCAATGTAATTGGGTTGTTATCCTTGATATACTTGTAGCCGTTATTGTTGATTATTGGCTGCTCAAGTTAATATAATCTTCCCTTGTCGGAATTCTTATTCAGTTAGTAGCGTTGCTGTGTTGGACATGACTTAGAGGATATTTGTATAGGTTGCTTATAACTAAATTGCTCGCTTTTAGCGATTGGATTGTTATTGTTGTCCTTGGGGCTATTGTGGTTAGCTGCAGGAATGTGATCTATGCCTAGAAGGGCTATGTTCTGCCTACGGGGATATATGGATGTCTAAAAGGGCTATAAGTTGCCTACAGGGATATATTGATGCCTAAAAGGGCTATGAGTTGCCTACAGGGCTATATTGACGCCTAAGAAGGCTATGTGCTTCATACATGGCTATGTTGTTGCCTAAGAGGGCTATGAGTTGTCTATAAGCTATGTTGATACCTAAGAGAGCTATGTTCTACCTATGGGGCTATATTAATGCCTAAGAGGGCTAGTGGACTACCGATAGGGGTATATAGACTGATTGGCACCTTCCGGGCTTATGGGGGCCTGACTAGGTGGTCTTGTCTGCTGTTTGTACCTGCCGAGATTATGGGGGCTTGGTTAGGTTGTTGTTTTATTATTTTTTATAAGTTTATATTTAGGAGCAGGTCAGCACACTTATCTTATCCTTGATTTATTTATCGTATTATTCCAGTAGATTAGGATACTTGCTCATTGTCTATTGCCTTTCTTACTCTGTACTTTATTTTGTACTGATCCCCCATTTCCTGGGGGCTCTGCATTCATGCATGAAGGTCCCGACAGACGATCGAGTAGACCTCTTCAGCAGCAGGATTGACTTCTATCCGGTTGGCTATCCCCTTTTCTCCGGAGCTGCCATAGTTTGGAGGTTTGTTAGCTTTTGTTGTATATGTTTTATAGGTAGGCTGGGGCCCTGTCCCACCAATCTTTACTACTCTTAGAGGCTTGCAGACTAGTGTGTGGGGTTTATAGCTACGTTATGGCCATGCTGGCCTAGTTTGTTAGTTTGCTGAAGCTTGTTAGTTGTGTGATGCATTGTCTTGTTATATACCTGCTTCCAGTTTTTGTATAGAGATCATGGCGGTCTTGATGGCCCAATCAGGACTTTTGTGCTAGTTGGCAATTTCTTTATTTAGACTCTTGGGAGTAGTTGTTTCTTTTGTAGATCTATTGACAGGGGCCTTACCGGCCGAGGGCTTAGTTTTAAGCCGAGATATACTTGTTTATTTTCTTGATTGCGTGTGGCTGCCATGAGCTAGTAGAAAATGGTTCAGCAGGGTCGGCTCGTGCCTGAGTTTTGGCATTAGGAGCCAGTTACCCCCTTGAGTATGGGGCGTGACGAGTAGTGCCTTTAAGAGTGAGAATATTGAATCTAGCAAACGGTAGAATGAAAGAAAAAATGATGATGGTGGTGAAGATGAGAACATAAGAGATAGTGGAGATGGAGATGATAATCCCCTAACCTTGCCAATTTGTGCAAGATATATCTACATTGAGTAATTGTATGACCTAGGTATGTGTATAAATAATTTAGGTTCTTTTTCAACAAAGATTTATGTAAAAGCAAGAAAGACGATTTATCAAAACATTAGAAAAACTCTATTGGAGCAAAAGTTCTATGCTAATTTTAAGCAAATCTATTTTTGACACTTGAAACATTTGCCCAAATATTTTAAATTCAAAGGATTGATAGTCCATTATATGCTGTTGCGATTTGTCAAGATATTCTTCTATAATTACAGGTTTGGATATATGAGGTTTTTCCGAATCTTGGAAAGTATGCCGGAAAGTCATTGGATTCACTTTTACCCATTTCTTGTTTTCTTAGATGGCACACGCCGAAAAGCGACAATATAATGGAAGGCGACTCATTTAAGTATAAAAGGAATAGTACAAAGATAAAAAAATATTTATTATTATATAATAATATTTTTAAATTAATGAATGTCATGTAATTTCTACATATATATTTTTTGTAGATTGTACCCCTATACCTTACCCTTATTGTTCGTGAGATGAAACAGACCTACATAAAAATATTTAAGTCATACACGAATGAAGTTAATAACATGTTCATTGATGCTTTGAAGACGGAGTTGAAAGGTGTGAGACTGCCCGTACTTCATCAATAGAGGTCGGGAACGACGACAAAGATTCGAATGGTTGCCTTCCTTTTTATATAAAAAAATGAGGGAGGTTAAACAAGAATTGTCTTCTTATATATATAATATATATTACCGTCGGATATAATTTGACTTATACTTTATTATCGTTGTAAAAAGTGGATATTTAAATTTTGTGGTTATTGTACATCATTCTTAGACCATAAATATAATTAATTATTTTCCATGTGGTTGATATATGATGGACCGCATGGATAGACAGTCTTTTATTTGTAAAGTATATGCAGATTGGTGGAATGATAAAAAAAATATTATTATATAGCAAAAAAAGTAAATAATTAGATATAGTATATTATATTGAGGATCATTGACTGAATCCACTATATATTCTATACTATACACTTTGCAATTAATATATCGTATGAGTTTATAACTCTTACTAGCATATTATCAAAAATAAATAATTAATTAATAAAAAAATTGATTGAAATTTACATAATTATATAATTTTAAACAATTCATATTTTCATATAAGAGTCCATGCAAATTGTGGACATGGATCATATAAGAGATGTGTGAGGGTGAGTAGTGGTTATACAATCTAACATCTTCAAAGTAATGTTTACCAAAATATAAGTATGTTGTGAGGATTTTATTTGTTCAATCATAACTTATCCTCATTCATATTTGATTGTTGTCCTAATTTACGTGCACTCTTATATGATCATATTACTTGTTTAAACTCACTTAATTGAGTAAATTTAATAATTATTTATTTTTATTAATTAATTATTCTCTTTTTGAAATTCAACTAGTTATAGTCTATACATATGTATCCTAACCTAGTAAGTTTATTATGGATGAAGGTCTTAGAATAAGCTACACTATAACAAGTCGAGGACCAAACTAAACATATTCTAGCCTATACTAAGACCTTCATCCATAATAAACTTACTAGATTAGGATACATATATATAGACCGTAACTAGTAGAATTTCAAAAAAGAGAATAATTAATTAATAAAAAATGAATTATTGAAATTTATACGATTAAATAAGTTTAAACAAGTTATATGATCATATAAGAGTACGTGCAAATTGGGTATAGTAATTAGAGATGTATGAGGATGTATTGTGATTGAACAAATGAAATCCTGACAATATACTTGTGTTTGGTCAACATTACTCTAAGGATGTTGATTATATAATCACAACTCATCATCATACATCTCTGATCATCGTTCCCAGTGTATGTGGACTGATATATGATCTCATGATTTGTTTAAGCTCATTTAGTTATGTAAATTTTAACAATTTATTATTTTAATTAATTAGTTATTTTTATTTTTTACAATATGCTAGTAAAGGTTAAAAATTCATACAATATATTATTGACAAAGCGTGTAGTCTAGAATAAAGAGTGCACCCGATCGATGGTCCTCAATATAATATGATTTATTTAGTTATTTAATTTTTTTTATTATATACTAATATTTTTCTATCATTGCACTAATTTGTACATTGAAATCCATCGATTATATAGATTATCTAACAAGGATAATGATTTCAGTCAAGCCTTGACCATATAGATCATTTAATTTGTTTAGTATAAGTTCATCTAATCGATGTTAGACCAGCTTTATTATATATGGCCATACATGAATTTCTAACAGAATTACAAAATTCAAAAATAATAAAATGACTACAATATGTAAGAAACTTGATTTGATTTTATTCATTTGTTTGTTGCTACATATTTAACATAATATTGACATCAACTTGGGCAAAAAGAGCAAAAGGAAGAAGCTTTCACATCTAACAATTCCTATGACACACACCATTTGGACTCTTAAGGAACAACATTAATTAATTTTGAGTACGCATAAAGGTAGATGTCGACTTTGTACATAAGTGAATAACACTTGTATATGCTTAAACTATAATGATATTTCTTGAGAACAATCCTCTAAGTCTCTTTAGTGTATGCATCCTTGCCGTTGCGATACAATTTCACACAAAGCGATGCAATGAGTTTGATCGAGATTTCCTTATGAATGTGTGTGACATATTCGACGGTGCCAATGTGATTGCAAATGTATTTGTAGATTCAAAATATATCTGACATACTTCCTCACCCGCAGCATCCAGGCACAACTAGGAAATGCACATTTTATCTTATATCATTTACTACAACTCTTCAACATAGCATAGTTAAAAGAATTCCTCGCCAATGCTTGATCATATAATATTTTCAACTTATTCTTGATGCTAATGTTTGTTCTATTTGAAAATTAGTTCATTTGGAGAAGATGTGCTTGGGTTGTGATCCCGATCCATACTATCATTACTCTTCTTGAAACATTTAGGATCTTCCGATTCCATTGAGATGACCATCCATATTCATTGAATGATCGTCAAAACTTTCATCTTCAACCAAATTGTCGTCATTCACGGTAGGGTGTGGTGGCGAGGGTACCAAAGACCTCGTGATGATATTTATTCTTAATATAGGCCTAGAGCTATCGACAACGACATCCAACATGTATAGAGACACCTGCCTATCATTCTTTATGAATGTGAGATGCATTTTTTCCTTCCATTCATTAGTTAGCTAATCACAATGCAGCTTAGCTCGTAAAGAATAAAAAATAAAAACTAGTCACTTGTTTAGTTTAATTTCATGTCATATTTCTACTATCTAAAATGACATTTTTTGAACCTAAAAAAATACGAAAGACATTTTTAAACCAATAGGTGGAAGGAGGACATTTTTGAACTATTTGTAATAGGTTAAGAGCATTTTTGAGCCTTTTATATTTTTAAAAGAATACAAAATAAAAGGCTTAATACATAAATGTCTTTAAGCTTGTTACGATATTTATGTCCTCTAATTTTGAGTGTACATAAATGTCATGCCCCGAGGCTACCCCCTGGACGTAAACATAGGACCTAGAATCACGAGTGACCCCAAGCTAACCCTAAGCTGGCATATCATAAGCAGACTAAAAGATTATTGAATAAAATATACTATGAGGAAGCTTAAAACCAGAATTAACTGAAAGTGGGGAATACCCAATATTTATATGAATATATAAGAAACTATGAGTTTAATAACAACTGAAAGATCAGCTCAAAACTAAAGCTGAATCTAATACTATGTCTGAAAAGCCTCTACTAACTAGAACTGCTGGAACATGTTCCCAACTAACCCTAGAAAAACTAAAAGTGAAATGAAAGACAAAATTTGAAAACATGTCTATTGTCCTCGAAGTACGAGGAATCACCATTGAAGCTGCTCAATATGGATCGGAAACTAATCTACGCGTGGTCTGAATACTAAGAACCTGAACCTACATCACAAAAAGATGTAGCACAGAGTAAGCGTTAGTACTTGAAAGGTACTAAGCATGCAATATAGGATAATAGCTGACCAAAACATATAAGCTGAACAAAACATATTGAACAATGACATAATCTGAACATAATGTAAATACTGAAATATACTGAAATGAATTGAACTGAATGCAATGACCAAGTACTAATTATTAACATGACATGTTGAGGCTGAATACTGAAATATAACTGAAAACCTGGTCAAACACACTAGAGTCTGACAGTGGGAGCTACTATTAATCGACATAAAACCAGGTGAGCTAAACATGGAGTCCGATATATACGCCCTATCGAGAGGACCCAATATACCTTTCCAGGGGTATAAATGGATGATTGTTTGATATATATGCCCCATCGAGAGGACCCAATATACCTTGCCAGGGGTATAAAGGGATGAATGGCGTTATCACTAAATCTGATGCCCAACAGATGGGACTTATAAACCTATGGGGACACGTAGTTTTGGGCCTATGAGGGTACGCTGAACCCTAGTCCAACTCGGTGTTAAGCCTACTCCCAACTAAATAAGTGTGTGACACATTATGACTGAAATATTGAATAACTCAAAATACTGATATGCAGATCTAAGAATGTAACAATTATATACTGATAATGTCACATTCGAAACTGGAGCATGTATATCTGTTTAACTAACCTAAAATGTGTAATTCATTAACTAAGAGAATCTACACAACTAGGATTCTGAGTTTCATACAAAGAACTAAGCAACGATTCCACGAAAATATGATAATCTGATTAAGAATACTCTAACTGCTAAATTACAACTAATATCTAGGGTTTTAGAAACCCTAGGTCTAAGTAAGATATAGCGAATCAAGAATCTGACTGAATTCTAGGGACCTAGTGGATGAAATGAATCCACCAGTGAAATCTCACATACCTGGTGACGATTTTGGGGTAGGAACTGAAGAAAACCCACTGCATGTTCTTAAGAAAGCTATCGCCTCTTTTATCTTCTTTTCGTTCTAAGTGATTAACGTTTCAAAGACACTTCATCCAGTTCTAAGTGTCAACGATCGTAAATCAATATAAACCCAACTAAATGAGTTGGGGTCGATCCCATAGAGAGTAGCTTTCTTTTGAATTCGAATATGAAATTATGACGGTGACCCGCTGAACAAACAAAATGCTTAGGAATCTATAAGTCAAATTCAAAGACGTCGTTACTAATCCAAACAAACAATTGTCAAACTACCAAACCACTTCAACAATCAACAAGGAATAATCAAATAAAGAGATAACGCTTGGGGGATTGACTAACCAACTGTAGAGTTCAACTGAACGGGTGTACATCATTACCAACAATGTTATGGCTATGTTGAGAATTAAAGTCTAGACTTTCGCTTTTCTTTTATGAAACTTTTAGACTTGAAATGGGTTTTTACTCTTATTGTTCCATTCTAATGTTATGATATGCTAGGTGTCTTACATGGAGCATTTCGGGGTTCTATGTGCCTTGTTACATCTAGGGGGTACCCCTTGGTCGTGACAAACTTGGTAATCAGAGCACAAGGTTTAGAATGATTCTATGATGATGTCTCATAAGCCACATCTAGTAGAGTCTTGTTCATAGATGTGAAGCGCGCCACATTTATGAATAAGAGGCTACAAGATGTTTAGGAAATCTCACTTCTTCATTACTCTTAAGTCGTGCCTTAGAATTTAACTCTATAAAGTCCCTCTCCTAATCCTTCTCATATGTCTTCAGGATATGAATACTAGAAGGGAAAATTCTTGAAAAATGGAGGGTGACAATGTGGAACAAGGACCTCCTCTCCTTAAGCTCCTCAAGCTCCGATTGATCCTTGATGAGTCCACAAATTGGACTCATTTAGGGATTTGTTTTAATGGAAATAGTGTCCTTGAATGCTTGTTTTACCTCAATATCTGATTAAACTGCTGAAGTTTCAGGTATTTAAAGTTTTAGTGAAAGCATGGACACTTAGGCGTAAAACGGAGCAAACATGGCTGAAAAGAACAAGAAATGGAATCCTGCGAATTGCCGAGTTTAACATGGCGAGTCGCCAAAATGACATAAGCCGCCCTTCGTTCCAATACGCGAAGCCTTAAAGGAAGTGGATCAAAAGGCGAGGAAAGGAGCAGTCGGCGGGTCGCCGATCAGTTCCGCGAAGAAGTACCGTACCGCCTAATGATCCAGAATGCAAGGATGCTAAAGGCAAGACACTGAAGGTGATGAGCTGACCAAAGGGCGGATCGCCGAGTTCATTGGCGATCTCAACTAATGTCGCCGAACAATCCTCCGTAGCACAATCTGTGAAAACCATAAATACTATTTAGAGTTGTAGTCTTAAGAGATTGGAGTGTGGAAAAATTATTATTATTATTTTCACTTTAGAACATATTTTAGCTAATATTTTCTCTCAAGTTTAGAGAGGGTTTTGTGGAGACTTGAAGAAAGGAGTTCTTCTTCCCCAAGTTGGAAGTGGGTCTTCTCTATTCACTTCTCTTTGCTTAATTCAACGTTTAATCTCTTATACCCAGTTGATTTCATTACCATGTTAGGTATAGTTTCTTATTTCTTGATGTGTGGCTAAAACCCCCCATCCTTGGGGTGTGATTTAGCAAATATGGGTTGATATTCTTGTTGGGTCTTGCTTGCTGATAGGTTAGATGTATGTAAATGGTGATTTCACCTAGTGGTTGTGGTTTAATCTAAAGAGAAAGCCACCCATGTGTTTTCGGCTTGACCGAGAGGGAGGTCACAAAACCAAAACCACTAGACTGATGGCCTAAGAGGTGGGTCGACATGAGGTTCAGCCCGAAAGGATGAGCCCTAGTCCCATATCTTAATACTCAACTCGAGAGAGTGAGTGGGATAAGGCGTAGGCTAGTCTTCATGCGGCAAATGGGTGTCCGAGAGGAACGCATTTGAAACGGGGTAAGTTACCCGAGAGGGAACTTATTTCCATTTAAAGCTTAACCTAGTCACTATTATCTTGCAAATTTCCTATTGAAAGCATGTACCCATCAATTTATCTCAACTTGTATTTCATATCCCAAGAACCTTTCCCCATACTTGATTTTCTTGTTTATTTTGCTGTTTTAGCACTTGTTACAAAACCCCCATTTGATATTTGATACTTTTGTGTCACCCCCTTTAATTTACTATGTCTTTTATCACAAACGTCTTTAACTACGACTAACTTGAATGAAATTCTAATTGTCTATTAATCCTCAAAACCACTCCCTTGGGACATGATCCCAACCCTCGGTTGGGTTACTATATTATCGACGATCATAGACACTCATACGGTAGGTCAGTGTCGTTGGTCACGATAAGCATCAAAAATGGCGCCGCTGCCGGGGAGTGGTGTTATTTGAGAATTTTTAGTCTAATAGAATTGTTGTTCTTGTTAGCAGTAGTGTACTCACCTAATTTTTAGTTTTGTTTAGTTGGTTGTGTGTTGAGGCAGGACAATGAGTATACATGATGGAGAAAGTGGACTAATGGAGCCTCTTCCAGCAGAGGTGATTAGGCTAAGAGATCACATCCTAAATTTCAAGCATCTCGAAGGAGAACCCTTTCATGAGTCGTGGCTGCGCTTTAAAACACTATTGATACACTGCCCAACTCATGAAATGCCCGATTTAATCCTACTGGAATGCTTCTACAGGGGTCTAAGTTTCGAAAACAGAGAAATAATGAACCAACTCATGCCAAGTGGACGTGAGAAATACCCGTATGAGACCGCAGCCAAATTCCTTGACCTTGCAGCTAAAACTAACAAGGATGGAGAGAAGGACCAGCAATTGACCATTTTATTGGGTTAAATGAATAACTTGACCCAAAAGATCGAAGAACTGGAGTTGATGTCCAAAGGAAAGAGCAAGAGCCCATCATCTACGGATTAGGGAATATGCATGGACATTGAAAACAGACGTATCAACGATAGGTTGTTAACCATCCTCCAAAATCTGAATGAGCAATATAAAGTACTAGAGGAAATTAGAGAAAATGTTGAAACGCTGAATCAGATGAGTGGCTCTCATTCTAGGTCTATTCAGCTAATTGAAACTCTCTTGAATCTTGCACTACCTCAACTTTATCCGTATGAGCAAGGGGGATCACCTAGCTACACTAGGTGTAACACCAAAAAGTCGGTTTGAGCATCGACCAGTGTTGTGCCACGACGTTAACTAAGGCGCTATTTGGGAGGCAACTCAAAACCTTTACGAGCTTTAGTTTTATTCTAGAATTAATGGTGTATTAATTTCCCAGGAGAAAACGTGGAGAATAAATGAAAAATGTGGATTGGTAATTGATAGTCCCATTCGGCGAAGTAGCCGAACTATTCGGCGACTTCGATCTAGATCGCTGGCAGACTCAAGATCCAAGCTACATTCTGTAACAATCGGCGGCGAGGGTAAATCGCTTGGCGTAACACTGAATCATTCAGCGGTACAAACTAATATCGCCGAATGAGCAACAACTGGACAGTTTTTAAAGACCAATAGTCTAAAAGAAATGGAAAAATGTTCATTTTCCACTCAATTTCCACTGTCGAAAAAACCGCACCTAGTAAGTAATTTTCATTATCTCTACACTCTTAGTATTTTAGTTGTCGATTAGTGCTAAAGCGTGGAATTACATTGCTTCCTAGCATTTCAACACAGTTCAAGCAACATAAAAGGTTGGTTTCTCCCGACTCCTGAAACTACTAAAAGTTTGTTCTCTTATTAATTTAAAATTGGTTGGGTTGACATGTGCTAGGCCTCTCTCTGATAAACTATCTTGTCTAAATGCCAGATTCGATCTGAGAATCATGCCTACTTGATCTCGATTCTTGAAATCCCGTTTTGCCTGTGCATGAAATGATTTGAGCTTTGGGTGAGTAAATGTCATGGGTCTTAATTTAATTTCACTTTTGCAACTATTAAATTGTATTTTGGGTATTTGCAAGGTCGAATTCGAATTGAAGGGAGGCACGTTAGGTTGTTTAGCAAACTGGGTCAGGTTCGTCAAACAACTAGGCGGCTCGCCTAAAGTGACTTCGATCGCCCTCTATCTTCATTGCACTGTAACTTTCAGCGAACGAACCTTTGATCGCCGATAGTAATCGGCGATTCACACTTTCTCATCGCCGACTAGTGAAAGCTATTACAGCAAAATCAGAAGCGAGCTCGGCCCGACTCGCCAAAGAGATTTGGCGATTTGCCGACAAGTTCAGTGCATCTGTCTGCCAGTAAAGGTCTGCACCACTAATTTACTTATTTCTAACTTACTTTTTATTGACTGCAGATATGGCCAGACCCAAAGTTACAAGAAGCAACAAGCCAACTCAAAGAAAGAAAAAAGGGATAACAATCAATGATGATGCATCTTCATCCAAAAGCAATGTTGCGAAACCTTCCGGTGCGAGCAAAAGAGGAAAGGGCAAGGAAAGAATCGTTGAGCTATCAGATGCAAATTCTGATAGCATGGGTTTTTACACCAAAGACCCAACAACATACGATAGTGAGAGTATGAGTTCAAATGAAGACGAACTAATAGAGGCATAGAGGAATGAGCTACGATCCAAACAACTTAATGACCCATCGCGGATCAGAAATCTTCGATCCACTGGTCAGACTCCTCTAGCTCCTGAACAGGCAATAATACTGGCACCTCCAGTAAAAGCCCCCCCGCCTAGATCATTGAATAGATTTAAGTCTGATGGACTAAGAACAATCATTGAAGAAAAATGGATGTCCATAGATGGGGAGATCGATAGGTATCCCGAGATAATGGAGTGCCTAAAATATCACAAATTTCAAGTTTTCACAAAACCACATGGTTCTTATATGCCAAGCTGGGTCAGAGAGTTTTATAGTGCATACAGTGCATTGGTAACTCAGTGGAAGAGACTAGTCACGTCTTTCAAAGCAGTTGACTATGTAGTGGTCAGAGAAAGGAAAGTAGCTTGTGGCAGTGAGGCTATCAACATAGCCTTGGGTATGTCCACTAAGATTAATGATCACTTTCAGCACTTGATCAGAATGAAGCAGCTGGATTCGATGAAACAGTGGTTATTCCCGCTAATATCAGATAATAATGCTCCAAAATGGCTAGAAGAAGGAATCCCAATTGAAAAGAAAGATTTAAACGTAGCTGCAAGATGCTGGTTTGGATTTATCAGCAACTCCATTATGCCATCACATAATGAATCAATTCTTCGCCTCGATAAAGCAGCATGGCTTGGGTGCATCATAGAGAAAACAAGGATAAATCTGGGAACAATTATCGCGTCCGAAATCCATATGCGCGCCAAGCAAAGCCAGACATCTCTACCTTTTCTGGTATTAATTACCTCATTGTGCAGAAATGCCTGAGTACCTCTGGATACCGAGAAGGATGTAGAAGTGATGCCTACAACCTCGACCAATATCCGAAAGATCGAAGCCAAATATCTTAAGGATCAAGCTGAAAAGAAGCAGACTGAAGTGGCGACCACTAGATCTACACCTACAGAAGCACTTCTGCTCATTCCAGCTCTTGGACCTTCAGTTATATCCATTACCACTACTACTTCCACTGACACTCCAGGTTCCTCTGCTGCTATTTCCAGTCCCCCACTCACCCACGCTTCCCTACTTCGGATGGGACAAATGGCCCTTTCTGCTGATCGTCGGGCCACTTGTTTAGAAGTTGTTCCAGGCATGATCTAGACGGCCCTAAATGATGTTGTTACACCCCTGAACACTACCATCGAAGCCTTAGCGGCCAGGATAGCGGTGTATGAGCACAAGCAAGGGTACACTAGTCAGATAAGATTTTTAAAAGCTGCCATTGCTGAGCTGCGAGAAGATGTGAATCACTTGAACGCCACTGATGTGTCCATGGTCTTTGGGATAGTGGAAATTCCGGCCATGCCTGAGAGGCCTCAGACTACTACTAGATATGGGGATAGAGTGGAGCAGATAGAAGATTCGGGAGCGGAAGCAGAGACTGATGAAGAGATATTCGAGGGAGCTACATCAAACGACATAACTGAGACTAAGGAAATCATGATAGATGTTGCTGTGCAGGCTTCCTTGGCCAAAGCTCCAGCTGTGGGATTCAGTGGAGCGGGTCCTTCTAGAGGTCACCCTCAACTTTGAAATCCAGACAGATGCGCTGAGCCAGGATCACCTCTTTATCTCCCTCTCTGTCTTTCATTACTCTACCTTTCAGAATCGTTGTTATTTCCATTTGAGGACAAATGCTTTTATTTGTGGTGGGGTGAAGCCCACCTTTTTGTGTTATTTGGATATTTGGGTTGTCTGTTCTTAATTATTATTTTAAATTACTGCTTTTCTGTGAATGTTTGAGTTCATAGCTCCTGTTGTTTCACTTGAAAAATAATTTTGATCCTTTCGAAAAAATTTCGCCACCTCTTGTGTTGAAAGTGTTGTTTTTTTGCAAAAACAATTTGAGTCTCAGTTTTGATCAATACTAATGACTTGAATAGTGCTCACAATTGAATAAACATGAATGTACAGCTACGATGAGACCAAATGAAGTTGCATAGACAATATGTGAACCCTTTGCATCTCGTTGTGATTAGCCATTTATCAAATTGATTCTCTTGTGATGACCGTTGCACACTAGCGAGCGTGTCTAGTCTTGTTTGATTGAAGTATTGATGCCTTGTGTGATTAGCTTACTTTGAACCATGCATGAATAAACCTAGAATTTGCCCCGTTAGTTTGATTGATTTAGAAAGGTGTACTCTTGAGATGATCTTAGGCAATTTTAAAGAGTGTGAGCCAAATTGACATATACGTATTTTGTGACCTACCTATGAACGTGTGAAACTCTTTTGAACACCTTTGAGCCTTAACTTTCTTTGGAAGAACCTTGATAAACCCTAGATTTTTTTCATCCACTACCTATAATCCTCTTGAGATGTGTTTAGTGAATAGCCAACTTAGGTCAAAAGTCTAAGTTGGAGGTGTGGTGAAAAGGAAAAGGAAAAGTCAAGAAGTGCAAGAAAGCCTCCTGAACCTATTGTATTGCAAAACAAAATGAAAACCCTTCATATAAAAGAAAGAGAAAAGAAAAGAAAGAAAAAGAAACTTGTCGAATAAAAGTGCAAAAGAAACTGGGTTTCCAAGCAATACATGGAGAACTAATGATAGGATGACTTATGAGCACTAGAAGAAGAATTGAGGAAGGAAGGGAAGAGGATGTCTTGAGAACATCACATCTCACGAGGAAAAATTCACTAAGCCCAAATGACCATACCTTTGCACTCAGCCCCACTACAAGCCTTAGAAAGACCTTTTTGATCTTGAGTAAGCTGGATTGAAAGTCAATTGTAAAATAAGGGCAAACTTATGGGTGAAAACATGCATTGTGTTCCTCTTTTTGAGTGTGAGCGTTGCATCTAATTCCTAATTTTAAATTGACTCATATATGTGTGTGAATATGGAATCATCCATTGTGTGAGGGCATTTAGATACTTTTGTTGAGCTTGAACTTGCACAGGTAGCAAGTATTGCGAGCATGAGAATCTTTGGTGATGGTGTGTCACAATTTGAATCTTTGAGTACACAATTGATCCTTGCATAAATAAATTGAGTCTTGTTGTGTGCATTCACGATTTAGTCATGTGTAGCACTGTTCGAGGCACCCTTTTTGAACGACTAAACTTGAGTTTGCTTGAGGACAAGAAAAAGCTTAAGTTGGGGGTGTTGATGAGTCCACAAATCGGACTCATTTAGGTATTTGTTTTTAATGGAAATAGTGTCCTTGAATGCTTGTTTTACCTTAATACCCGATTAAAATGCTGCAGTTTCATGTATTTGAAGTTTTAGTGGAAGCATGGACACTTAGGCGCAAAACGGAGCAAATAGGGCTGAAAAGAACAAGAAATGGAATCCTGCGGATTGCCGAGTTTAACATGGCGAGTCGTCAAAATGACATAAGCCGCCCTTCGTTCCAGTACACGAAGCCTTAAAGGAAGTGGATCAAAAGGCGAGGAAAGGAGCAGTCGGTGGGTCGCCGATCAGTTCCGCGAAGCAGTACCATACCGCCCAATGATCCAGAATGCAAGGATGCTAAAGGCAAGACACTGAAGGCGATGAGCTGACCAAAGGGTGGATCGCCGAGTTCATCGGCGATCTCGACAAATGTCCCCGAACAATCCTCTGCAACACAATCTGTGAAAACTATAAACACTATTTAGAGTTGTAGTCTTAAGAGATTGGAGTGTGGAACAATTATTATTATTATTTTCACTTTAGAACATATTCTAGCTAATATTTTCTCTCAAGTTTAGAGAGGGTTTTGTGGAGACTTGAAGAAAGGAGTTCTTCTTCCCCAAGTTGGAAGTGGGTCTTCTCTATTCACTTCCCTTTGCTTAATTCAAGGTTTAATCTCTTATACCCAGTTGATTTCATTATCATGTTAGGTATAATTTCTTATTTCTTGATGTGTGGCTAAAAACACCAATTCTTGGGGTGTGATTTAGCAAATATGGGTTGATATTCTTGTTGGGTCTTGCTTGCTGATAGGTTAGATGTATGTAAATGGTGATTTCACCTAGTGGTTGTGGTTTAATCTAAAGGGTTTGTAGTTGCAAATACAAAGCCACTCATGTGTTTTTAGCTTTCCCGAGAGGGAGGTCGCGAAACCAAAACCACTAGAATGATAGCCTAAGGAGTGGGTCGATATGAGGTTCAGCCCGAGAGGGTGAGCCCTAGTCCAATATCCTAACACTCAGCTCGAGAGTGTGTGTGGGGTAAGGCGTAGGCTGGTCTTCATGTGACAAATGGGTGTTCGAGAGGAACGCATTTGTAACGGGGTAAGTTGCCCGAGAGGGAACTTATTTCCATTTGAAGCTTAGCCTAGTAACTATTATCTTGCAAATTTCCTATTGAAAGCATGTACCCAACAATTTATCTCAACTTGTATTGCGGTCACATCCCAAGAACCTTTCCCCATACTTGATTTTCTTGTTTATTTTGTTGTTTTAGCATTTGTTACAAAACCCCCATTTGAAATTTGACACTTTCGTGTCACCCCCTTTAATTTACTATGTCTTTTATCGCAAACGTCTTTAACTACGATTAATTTGAATGAAATTCTAATTGGCTATGAATCCTCAAAACCACTCCCTTGGGACACGATCCCAACCCTCGGTTGGGTTACTATATTATCGACGATCATAGACATTCATTCCGTAGGTCAGTGTCGTCGCGCCCCGTTTTTCGCAAAACGGACTTTCCTTTCGGATGTACGACCTAACAACTCTTTTGGGCTTTTGAGGGATTGAAGAGTCGCTACCTAACGAATAAAGGCTCGTTAGGGCACCTATTTAACCTAACTAAGTCTATCTAAGGTCAACGAACAAGAGATCAGGGTAAGGGTTCAAATTACCTCGAGGGGAAGGTGTTAGGCATCTCTCGAGGTCCACAAATGTGGGTCCTGACCGTGTCTCATGCAATTTATGTGGGGGTTACAAGTAGCAATTATGGTCATTTCATTTATTATTTCATTTAATTAGCATGATGACTAGGTGATAAATAATATTAAACACTTAAAGCCATTTCAATTATTTATTTAATTAATTAAGCATGTGAAAACTAGGTGATAATAATATTAAGCAATTAAGGACACTTTAGTTATTTAATTTGATTGGTAAAGCATGCCAGATTAAGTAATAATACAATAACAAATAAATATAAACAATTAGTAAAGAGATAAGCGAGGAGACAGAAGTTGCACCAAAACTAAGCAAACAAGAAATTTGTTTTATTTAAGCTACACCAAATAATTATAATTATAAACACATAAAGGGATAAAAGGACAGGGAGACTATGAAGGACTTTAGGATCAGCACTCGACTTTTCTTTATTTTCGATAGGCTTCCGTGTAGGGACAGACAAAACCAAGGTTTATCGCTTTAAGCCTAAGTCGATATCATCATATCCATAGGGCCTAAACTACCCCTACCCTACCACCGCATGCTTTTTGTCTTTGAAAGGTGCCTAGCGTCCCCGCTTAAGGTCCAAGAGGCATTGGACTACTACTAGGATGGATTTAGACTGAAATAAACTCCTAATAGGCCCACCTAGACACCAAGTCAGACATGTTGAACGAGCATTTAGCACATAAACTTTCATATTGGCCTCTAAATTTTAATATACATGCTGATAAACACAAGTAATGTGAAAGGATTCATGCTAAGTGTGTGTGCATACAAACATGTATTGACAACATAATTATAACGATTTATTTTATGAATTTCGAAGGGGCAGAAAATTGATACAAGTGCAAAAGATTATTACTTAATTTTAAATAAGGCAGAATAATGATAACATGTACAACAAATTTTGACGCAGAAGCATATCTATTATTAATGCAAAACATTATTTTAATTACCAATCAGTTTATTAGATGCAGAAGCTGATTTAGTAGCTGATTTTCGGCGGCAAAATAGTGCAAAAATTTATTAATTCTAGCAAGATTTAATCGGACAACAGATATTAGAACAATTTAGCATGCTGGCAATAGTTTATTGATTTTATTTAACTGGCAGAAATACAGTTGCGGTGTAGAAAATTATTTAAACAAGGAACAGGAATATGCAGCAAATTACTTCAGTTATTTAACGTGCTGAAAATTATATATATTTTATTTTATTTAAAATTTAGTTAATTGATACAACAATTAATTATTAATCCTAAGGCATGATTTACAAATAACAATAAAAAGTCACTCGAAACCTATATGCTTAATTTCTACACCCAAATAATATATTAAAATGTGTAACTCTTATAGGCATGGTATCTAGGTGTGCGCATGCTAAGAATATTACCAAAACCTATATACATAATTTCTATATAAGATATAATAATATTCAGAAACCTATAGGCATGATTTCTAAATGTTAACATACTGGAGTTATTTATTTACTGATTCCTAAACACATCAAAATTGCAACAGACATAATTAAAGCTTAGTTTATTAAGATCCTAACATTTGAATTACAATTCCAGATTTTAGTGACATGCCGACAATTTGATTAATAACCTATAAACATGATTTCTAAATGATAAACACGCTGCACATTTGTTATAACTTGACCGGTTAACTGATAGGATCAAGTTATTAAATAGGTGATTCACTTAATTAGTTAACATAAGCAAGCGAGCATTTAAGACAATTCAGATTTTAGTTAGCTATTATCATACTGATATAACTCTTAAACATGCAAAGATTTTATCGTTAACAATGCAAAACTAATTAGGCAGGTTAATTTTATTTCGTTATAAACAGGCCGGAAGTACCTAATTATCTTAAATGGCAGAAAATAAGCAATCATAATGCATAAATTATGGAATAGTGAGCAGGGGATATCTATAACATATTTGTTCAATTTTAAACATGCTGAAAGTTATAATAAGATTCAGAAAAAGAACCTTTAGGAATGGTGTCTAATAGTTATCAGTCAATTTCCCAAATTTTATCAATATTGGCATGCGAGGCGAGATTCTAAAAGTCAAGATCATAACAAATTATGGCATATATTTATGCTAAATTGCTTGATCAGATAAAGTTATAAACAAAGGTTAATTTTAGACCACTTATTTAAATTATTCTAACATATTTGCACAATTCTACGATTAAAGTGATAGACAGGTTATAACATTCACACATAAACAAAAAAATAAAAATAAACAGTTAGCACATATATCCCCCTCCCCTTAGGCGATCCCCCAAATAATTCATATAAATAATAGAGTTAGAGTTCACAAATTATTACAAGATAACTAATTGTAATTAGATAATATATAAGGTAAACAAATTCAGCTCGTCAAATGTTTTCCTTCCATGACAACTCTTCAATATCTTGAATCTTTAGGCTCAAAAACCCTGTTAAAGCAAGGAAACACAACCAAATACAAATAACAACAAATATGCGCAGTGAGATTTGTTTCACACACATGCAGCCTCACAATCATTTAAGCAAAACACACAAATATATCACATAGAATATACAGGTGAAGGGAACTAACTCGGATGCCTCCCATTTATTTTATTCATACACAACATTCGAAAGAAACATACGTAAAACGAAAATAAATTAGTGGCATAAAACTAACCGATTATGCAGAGTATTATTATCAGCAATGCAGACGAACTTAACTCAAATAGACCCGTAAACAACAAAATCGAATGGAGGGTCCTCTTAGAGTTCACAAAACCTTTGTCTTATTTCTTTTCTTTTTTAAAGTAGAGAAGATTTTACTAACTGCTGGAATATGCCAGTGTACAAATAATGAGAGGATGCCTTGGTTATATACTAAGTGAGAAGGCATAATAATAAAGGAAAGGAATAATTTTTAGGTCCGTTAAAATATTATTTTTCCTAAAATAAGAGAGGACAAAATCAGTCCAATTCAAATGAAGTTTTACCAAAAATAAGACTAGTAACAATTTGCACAACTTAAATAAGGTAAGGAGGTATCAATCGGAAATAACCAGCAAATTACCAACATAAAATTGAAAGGAAAATAGATTTTTATTTTCTTAAACTAAGAACAAAATCAGCAAAAAGATTCGTTTACTCTTTCAAAATTTCTTGCTTATTTTTTTTTATTTTTTTACCATATAAAGTCAAGTAACAATCAACTTACCCATAAAATAAGGTACAAAAATCAATTAACAACTCCAGTCAATATTGCATATCACAAACCAAAAGGGAATAATATTATTTTAGGAAGGATAATATCACGGTTCAATTCAATATTACACGTTATCATCCCTGCACATTTTATCAAGAAATAAATATAGCACTAGCATCAATTTGATGAATCAATTATATGGGGAGGAATAAAAATATAGCCAATAATCAAGTCAACTTAAATCCGAATCTTAAAGCAATCCACAAATCAAGGTTTAGACAGCAAAGAGCTATTGAGCATTCTGAATAATTCATTAATAAATTAGAATAATCGGAAGAAATCAAGGCATCATTTATCGACTAAAATTAAACAACTCATTAGTTAAAATCATTTCACATAATAAACAAATCATATTCAACCAAAAGAGAAGCAATATTAACACTGGAATTATTGGGACATATTTAAGCATAATTCATATACGAATTTATGCAGAATAATGGCAAACTTCATATCTCAATAAGGAATTCAAGGAGAGAATAAGAGCAAGAACAAAAATGCATAACAAAATATTTAGAAAATCATACCTAGACAGATCTGAACAGATCTGTCAATATTAAAAATGAAGTGTTAACCTTATAGGTTTTTGTCAAAACGACGTTTGTCGTTGGATTCCTCAAATTTTGCCGGAGGAGAGAGGGGCGTCGCCGAAGCTTGTTGGCCGTCCTCGCTGCTTCACCTTCGCTGCTTGGAAAAACGAGATGAAGGCCTCCATCTCCGCGCAGCTGCTTGTCATCGGAGCTCACTGGTTGTTGCAACTGACGTGCGCCTCGTAGCTCGCTTGGTTGGAGCTTGCTGTTTCCATCAATGGGGCCTCGTTGGAGCTGCTGGTTGGAACTACTGTTGTCACCCACCTAGTGGCAGAGTGGTTGTGCTCGCCTGCTCTCCTCGTCGGAGAAGGGAACAGAGGGAAGCGCTAGGGCTGTCGCCGGCTGGAGCAGTTGCTCACCTGGCTGGTTGTCCTCGTCGGCTGCTGCTACTGTACTTGGCTGATCTCCTGGTTGCTGTCGTCTGTCGCTGCTGGACGGAGCTGCTGGAATTCACTGGTTGTAGCTGCAACTGGCGCTGCTGGTCGCTGGTCGGAGCTGCTGCCTGTTCGTCTTTGCCTGCGAGAGAGAAGAAGAGAAAGGAGGAGAGACGAGGGGAGGGAGAGGGTCGTCGGTCGGAGAAAGAGAAGAGAGAGATGGCGGCGGCTAGAGAGGGGGGGAAGAGAAAGATGAAGAGTGAATGTTAGGGTTAGGATTCTTTGATAATTTAGAATAGGAAATAATAGGTCAATAGATCTTGGCCTTTGATTTGAATAGAATGAATGGACACGATTAGATCATGGGTTTGATCAAAGTGACGGACGGACGAGATTAAAAGAATGAGTCTTAGATCAGATAGGATTAAAATTGGAATGGCTATAACTGAAATAAAATTTGGCTAGAATTGAAATGAAAAGTGGCTATAATTGAAATAAAATTGGAATTGAGTGGGCTAGAATTGGAATGAATTGGAATAAAATGGGCTACAATTTAAATGATTTGGAGGAAAATTTAAGAAATCCTATCAAATTAATAAAATACTATACATGTTAAAATATTTTCATATATATCATGCACATCTAAGTTCCTTAAAACATTTAGATAAGTAAATATTCCGAGTTAATTATCGATAAATATAATAATAAAATAATTTAATGATATTTACAATAAATTTTTTGTAAATAAAGCATACTAAAATATATAATTTTTAAACAAAATCGATTAAAATTTTAAACTTGAAATATGGTTTAAAAATATGTATTTAATCAAATAGCATTTAAAAATGGGTTATAGGTCGGTCAAAATTGGGTGTCAACAGCTACCCCTTGGTTGCTTAGGAATGAATGATGAATTTTCGGGCAACCAACGTTGACTTAGTAGCCGATTTTGTCTGACCAACGATAAATGTCAGTGGGATCAATTGAAATGACATAGAGTTGATAAAGGGTATGACCGAGATTTTGGTATTAAGCCGCCTACATATCTCTGGTTATACGAGAATCAGGTCGTGTGTAGTTCTAGATTTATGAGTAAACGAGGCTCCTAAAAATTGAAAGAGCGGTACGGTATACAAACGGAACGATATTGGCTTGAATGGATAAGATTAGAGTAGCGAGAAAGGCATGACAGAGCAATTTCCAATTTAAGAGTGTAGAATCCTGATGAGAAGCGGTAATATGAGTAGCCAAGGGTTAGTTGGAAAAAATGGTAATATAAGTAGAAAAGAATTCGATAGGGTCTTTGTTCGATAGATGTAAGCACGATAATTGTAACCGAGAGGTGGAAAATGTCTTATCTGCAAAATGTTAGTCTCTGCAAATCTGTAGCTTGTAACATGATTAGAGCAAATGTATCAAACCAAACGATAAAGGTAAACATGATGCAATTTTCCATATCGACAATGATGTTTGCCATAAGACCATGAAAATGATGTCTTAGGCTATGATGTCTAGGGCCATGATACACAAAAATTATATCCTCAGGTCATGAAAATGTTGTCCGCGGGCCATGAAAATGATGCCTTTAGACTATGACACCTTTGGATCATGATAAGCAGAAAGTAAATCCTTGGGCCATGATATGATGTCCGCAGGCCATGAAAATGATGCCTTTAGACCATGACGCCTTAGGAATATGAGTAATGAGTAAAGAAAGCGTATCTGTAATTCGGGCATCTGTTGACATTTGTAGCTTGTTTGGAGTTTATTCGGACATATGCAATTCTCGAGCACAATCCAATCTCGGGCACATGCAATTCGGGCTCATGCGATGATGTAATTATCGGGCACATGCAATATCGGGCACAATGCAATCTCGGGCTCAATGCAATATCGGGCACATGCAATTTAGACTCAATGCAATCTCGGGCACATGCAATGATGTAATTCTCGGGCACATGCAATATTGGGCACAATGCAATTTCGGGCACATGTAGATGATGTAATTCCCGGGCACATGCAATATCGGGCACAATGCAATCTTCGGGCACATGCAATCTCGGGCACAATGCAATATCGGGCACATGCAGATGATGTAATTCTCGGGCACATGCAATATCGGGCACAATGTATTTCTCGGGCACATGCAATATAGGGCACAATGCAATCTTCGGGCACATGCAATATCGGGCACAATGCAATCTCGGGCTCAATGCCGTCTTCGGGCACATGCAATCATCGGGCACAATGCAATTTTTTGGCTCATGCAATATCAGGCACATGCAATTCTCGGGCTCAATGCCGTCTTCGGGCACATATAATAATGTAATTCTCGGGCTCAATGCAGTCTCGGGCACAACGCAAATTCGGGCACATTCAAAATAGTCGCTTGAGGGCATAAAATATCTTGGACCTTCGCCTTGTTAGAAGGGTCGAGTGTCGTTTGTTGACAATCTTCGAGTTTAGATTATTATAGCTTTGACCCTTCGTCCTATTGTAAGGAGTTGGTGCAGTTGAATGTTGATTTGTCGGGCTTGATATGGAATAGTCTGATCCTTTCGTCTGATTGGAAGGATGTATCAATAATTAGAGATTTGTCGGGCTTCAAAATAACTTGGTCCTTCATTTTGTCAGAATGATAGTATGCTATTTGACTGGTGATTCATCGAGCTTAATAGCGGTTAGGCGATGTTGAAGTTGTCTTATGTATCTGTACCTGTCTTTCCTGTATTCAAAGAAAAATTGTGAGTTTAAAAATGGGGGAGATTGATCTGCTCCGACCGGTGTGCTCCCTTTGGCTTGCCATCCAGACCTTTTCGGGCATTTGTTTTGAAGAAAAATGTAAAATAGAAGGAGACAGAGTTTTTCAAAAAAGCTTTTGAAAATATTAAATTGCAAAAAGTAATGTTGAATCTTTGACCATGGCACAGTTTGAGACTTTACAACATCTGACTCAGTATCAAATCTGTTATCTGATCTTTGTTGAAGATTGTAGCTTGATTGCTGTGAATTTTTGAGATACTCTCAAAAATTCTGCCCCAGTCTTGTTTTGTACAAAAATGCTCGTTTGAAGGAATTTTTGAGACCCTCTCAAAATTCTGCCCCGGTTACTGATTTGTGAGGAGATATGCTTTTGATGGAATTTTTGAGTTCCTCTAAAAAATTCTTCCCCAGTATCGTGATTTGCGAGAAGATATTCTTTGGATGGAATTTTTGAGACCCTCTCAAAAATTCTGCCACGATTACACAATCAAAGGGGAAAATGAAAATTTTATTATGATAAGACCGAACTCCATAGGAGCGCCTACGTATCCCCTCTTAAACGGGAATCAGGTCTAACGTAGTTCCAAATACAAAGAGCATAATTCAAGACATTAAACAGAGCATAGAGCCACAACCAAAAGATAGATTCTGACCAAACTTTATTGCTCATATGCTAACATGGATACCTTCCTTGTCAGAACTTGACGGAACACGAATGTAGAGAACTTAAGCTTAAATGGCATAAGCCTTTATTGGAAAGTGCTTCAAGTGACCTTCAACATGTTTTCTGTCGGGATTTCTTTGGTGCAAAGTCCTCCAAACATATGATCTTGGTATTGATCAACTGCTGAATCTTGTCTTTCAGATCACGACATTTTTCGATGGTATGTCCTTTCATCCCTGAGTGATAAGCGAAAACCTTAGAGGGTTCAATCCGCCTTGCACGTATATTCATCCTTATTTCACTGATAGGAGCGACGTGGCCAGCAAGCCTCAACTTTTCGTAGAATTGATCTATAGGCTCAGTCAAAGGAGTGTAAATTTTGATGGGCCTTTTCTCGACATTGAATAGATTTTTGCAAATATGTTTTTGAGTGAGGGTTTTGACATTGTGAATAGGATAAGTAGGCTTTTGATATGGAGACATTTGATATGAAGGAAATTGATATGGTATAAGCGGCGCACAATACCAAGGGACTTGGTGTTTGTTATTGAGGAGCTTGTAAGGTAGGACTCGGCAGACGCGAAGTGAGATATGGAGGTCTGGATGTATAAGCATGATGTTGAGGAGGACATGAGTAATTTGAAATGTGAGTGTTCTTTAGAGGGATTTGAATGGAGCTTGGTTGATTTTGAGAAGTGGGGTAAGTTGGTGGAGGATGAGAAATAGGGTGAGTGAGTGGAGGATTATCTTGGAAAGTAGCTTGACTTGTGACAGACGATTTATCTATGTTTGTCTCCAGAGTGGGATCGACAGAGAGTAACATCTTGGCCCACCCGCGCATATCAGACACTTCTTCTTCTAATTCCTTTATTTTCTTTTTCAGGCTTGAGACCAACTTGTCTGAAGGATGCTTCTTTTCAATAGTCTTACTCATAACCTTCTCATTAGTCACTTCCCTCTTCCCTTTGCGGTTCTCATTTGGAAGAGAAGGAAGAGCGTCATTTGATAGCGTATGGTAAACCATGGTCTACAGATCAACCATTGGGGAAGGGTAAAAATAAAAGTAAAAGCAAAAGAAAACCCAAGTTAGAGCGTTGCATAAATTGAAATAACAAACACATTGTTTTAAGATAAACGTCCTAAATGCAAGGAGCCTCGTTGAGCCAGAGGTAGGCCTAAGACGACATATAAGTGATGCACAATAATTAATTCAAGCCTTATTTGCCAATTTGGAGTTTAGATTAAAGGAAATAAACAAACTTTATTTATTATAAAATTCGAACACTACATCATAATTGGAAAACAAAAACTGAAATAAACTAAGGGAAAGGGGGTAACAAATGGGAAAGTCATCCTAAATTCTGAAAATCTTGAAGATATCGGTTCCAAGAGCTTGGCATCAATTGACTTCTTATATAGGGAGTGACTTCATTCTTGATCTTCGACACGTTGCGTGCCCATATGTTTTCCCTTTCATCAGTGAGCCCATAGTATCCTTCCCCACTCACTTCTCTGTCTTTGACCTCCTTTAGGATCCATATGTAATACTCACGTGTGCATAAGGCCTGTCGTGCTCCCATAGGAATGGTTAACACTCACTCCCATCTTCGAAGTATGATGTGGACTTGTGGTTTATCTAATCCAAATTCATACTTAAACTGCTCCATGTCAGACCAGAGTGGTATTACCTGAGTTCGCCCAAATTGGCGGAGTACTCGAAGAGGGGTGTATGGTTGAACGCCTTTTAGGCCAATGAGCTCAATGAAGTATCGGTCATCGCCTCTTACTATTGCATGAGGGGTGGACAACCAATGGAGTTTCCATTGGATGCGGTAGCTCTCGAGCTCTGTCAAGAATATCTGCCAGTCTACGAATCCTACAGGGGCGGTGGAAGCTACCATTCTTCTTGGATGATTATCAATCTTGTTGCCATAACCCAGAAAGATGTCTACCGCGTCAGAACGTAGGTAGAAGTGTTCAATAGCCCATAATTGCAGCAAAATGTTGCATCCCTCAAAAAACATTCGACCATTGACGCATGCTGACAGACTCCTCATCATTTCCGCCAAGATCATAGGTACTAGGGTTTTCCTAGGTTCGCCCTCTCTTTGGGCTAAATCTCGAACCACATAACCCAAGCGTGTGTCAATCATTCCCTTTATCTTAGGAAAAACTAGGGATCCATATAGGGCAATGGCAAAGGCATTTAGACGATATGTTTCCCATTCCTCGACAGAGCACTCAAAATCATCAATAAAGGAGTAATAACTATCCACTCGGCCAAAGCGTGAATATAGAAAGTCGAAATGAATCCACCCAAGGTCTAAAGAAGGCAAGGTTGGATTTGACTTTATTCCCAGACTTTGTAAGAACTCCCTTGATGATGGCTTATATGGTACTATCATTTCACACTCGTGGTATGACATGTCAATGAAACCACTTATCTCCTCAATCGTTGGTGCCAAGTCAAAATCCACAAATTTGAAGACCATCCTCACAGGGTCCCAAAATTCTAGCAAGACCCTAATCAGGTGAGGGATTTGTATGACAAAGATGAGGTAGGTAAGACCGCCCAACAGTTGACGAATCTCTCTTTCGCGATCCCTCTTAATATCAATCCACCAGCTCCTTAGCTTGTAGTTTACATCTACGATCATTTGCGGGTTTGAGGAGTTGAAAGCATCCATGACTCTGCAAACAAAACAACAAACAACTTCTAAACTCCATTTTGGCAAATCTTGGCTTAATTTAATTATTATGACCACATTGACACATAATTATGCAATTTTTCTAAAGGGTGTTGGGGCCCCTTAGATGATAGGGTGACTAATAATTATGTGGATTGACGTCAAGGGTCAAACCACCTAGGGTTTATGCATCATGTATGATCTAAGTAAGATTTCTAAAAGTTGGCTTGACAAGGACTTGAAAGGGATTCTATGCGAGAAGGCTCGTGGTTTTGCAGTAATAAAACTATCCGTTCCGTCCACGCATATGCCGACTCTCTATAATTAGGTATTTGAAGAGAAATGGAGTAGTTGTGAGAGGTGCAAATACACAACATCACGGTAACAAAAAAAAAAAGGAAGAGGGTCCCAATTGGGGGAAGTATAAGCGAAATGACAATTTATCAATGCAGTAACATTTAGCACTTAGGTGAAAAACAGTAACACATAGGCAGTTTTATAAAAAATGATAAATAAATAAACAAGTAAATAAATGCATACATAAATAAAAGGAAATAAACATACCAACACATTAGGGAATTAAGCAAATAAGGAAAGAGGGTATGAGGTTAAGCATGCAACTAAACAAATAAGGGAAAAAAGAAAAGGGCGAAACATGTAAATAAACAAATAAGGAAGAACGAAAAGGGAAGAAACACGGAAGACATACAATAATAAGGAAACAAATAGACAAGGAAAAATAGTAACATGCTAACAACCAAACAACAATAAAATAACCAAGTAAATCTCCACATAAGCATGAAACACGTAATGGTTAGAACCTAATATCCCCAGCAGAGTGGCCATTCTGTCGCGCCCCATTTTTCGCAAAACGAACTTTCCTTTCGGATGCACCACCTAACGAATTAAGGCGCGTTAGGGCACCTATCTAATAGCTAAGGTCAACGAACCAAAGATCAGGTAAGGGATCAAATTACCTCGAGGGGAAGGTGTCAGGCATCCCTTGAGGTCCACAAATATGGGTCCCGACCGTGTCTAATGCAATTTATGTGGGGTTACAAGTAGCAATTATGGTCATTTCATTTATTATTTCATTTAATTAGCATGATTACTAGGTGATAAATAATATTAAACACTTAAAGCCATTTCAATTATTTATTTAATTAATTAAGCATGTGAAAACTAGGTGATAATAATATTAAGCAATTAAGGACACTTTAGTTATTTTATTTGATTGGTTAAGCATGCCAGATTAAGTAATAATACAACAACAAATAAATATAAACAACTAGTAAAGAGATAAGCGGGGAGACAGAAGTTGCACCAAAAATAAGCAAACAAGAAATTTGTTTTCTTTAAGCTACCTCAAATAATTATAATTATAAACACATAACGGTATAACACGACAGGGAGACTCTGAAGGACTTTAGGATCAGCACTCGACTTTTCTTTATTTTCGATAGTCTTCCGTGTAGGGACAGACAAAACCAAGGTTTATCACTTTAAGCCTGAGTCGATGTCATCATATCCATAGGGCCTAAACTATCCCTACCCTACCACCGCATGCTTTTCATCTCTAAAAGGTGCCTAGCGTCCCCGCTTAGGGTCCAAGAGGCATTGGACTACTACTAGGATGGATTTAGACTGAAATAAACTTCTAATAGGCCCACCTAGACACCAAGTCAAACATGTTGGACGAGCATTTAACACATAAACTTTCATATTGGCCTCTAAATTTTAATATACATGCTGACAAACACAAGTAATGTGAAAGGATTCATGCTAAGTGTGTGTGCATACAAACATGAATTGACAACATAATTATAATGATTTATTTTATGAATTTCTAAGGGGCAGAAAATTGATACAAGTGCAAAAGATTATTACTTAATTTTAAATAGGGCAGAATAATGATAACATGTACAACAAATTTTGACGCAGTAGCATATCTATTATTAATGCAAAACATTATTTTAATTACCAATCAGTTTATTAGATGCAAAGGCTGATTTAGTAGCTGATTTTAGGCGGCAAAATAGTGCATAAATTTATTAATTCTAGCAAGATTTAATCGGACAACAGATATTAGAACAATTTAGCATGCTGGCAATAGTTTATTGATTTTATTTAACTGGCAGAAATATAACTGCGGTGTAGAAAATTATTTAAACAAGGAGCAGGATTATGCAGCAAATTACTTCAGTTATTTAATGTGCTGAAAATTATATATATTTTATTTTATTTAACATTCAATCAATTGATACAACAATTAATTATTAATCCCAAGGCGTGATTTCCAAATAACAATAAAAAGTCACTCGAAACCTATATGCTTAATTTCTACACCCAAATAATATATTAAAATGTGTAACTCTTATAGGAATGGTATCTAGGTGTGCGCATATTAAGAATATTACCAAAACCTATATACATAATTTCTATATAAGATATAATAATATTCAGAAACCTATAGGCATGACTTCTAAATGTTAACATGCTGGTGTTATTTATTTATTGATTCCTAAACACATCAAAATTGCAACAGACATAATTAAAGCTTAGTTTATTAAGATCCTAACATTTGAATTTCAATTCCAGATTTTAGTGACATGCTGACAATTTGATTAATAACCTATAAACATGATTTCTAAATGATAAACACGCTGTACATTTGTTATAACTTGACCGGTTAACTGATAGGATCAAGTTATTAAATAGGTGATTCACTTAATTAATTAACATAAGCAAGCGAGCATTTAAGACAATTCAGATTTTAGTTAACTATTATCATACTGATATAACTCTTAAACATGCACAGATTTTATCGTTAACAATGCAAAACTAATTACGCAGGTTAATTTTATTTCGTTATAAACAAGCCGGAAGTACCTAATTATCTTAAATGGCAGAAAATAAGCAATCATAATGCATAAATTATTAAATAGTGAGCAGGGGATATCTATAACATATTTATTCAATTTTAGACATGCTAAAAGTTATAATAAGATTTAGAAAAAGAACCTATAGGCATGGTGTCTAATAGTTATCAGTCAATTTCCCACATTTTATCAATATTGACATGCGATGCGAGATTCTAAAAGTCAAGATCATAACAAATTATGGCATATATTTGTGCTAAATTGCTTGATCATATAAAGTTATAAACAAAGGTTAATTTTAGACCACTTATTTAAATTATTCTAACATAATTGCACAATTCTACGATTAAAGTGATAGACAGGTTATAACAATCACACATAAATAAATAAATAAACAGTTAGCACATATATCCCCCTCCCCTTAGGCGATCCCCCGAGTAATTCATATAAATAATAGAGTTAGAGTTCACAAATTCTTACAAGATAAATAATAGTAATTAGATAATATATAAAGTAAACAAATTCAGCTCGTCAAATGTTTTCCTTCCATGACAACTCTTCAATATCTTGAATCTTTAGGCTCAAAAACCCTGTTAAAGCAAGAAAACACAACCGAATACAAATAACAACAAATATGCGCAGTGAGATTTGTTTCACACACATGCAGCCTCACAATCATTTAAGCAAAACACACAAATATATCACATAGAATATACAGGTGAAGGGAACTAACTCGGATGCCTCCCTTTTATTTTATTCATACACAACATTCGAAAGAAACAAACGTAAAACGAAAATAAACTAGTGGCATAAAACTAACCGATTATGCAGAATATAATTATCAGCAATTCAGACGAACTCAACTCAAATAGACCCGTACACAACAAAATCGAATGGAGGGTCCTCTTAGAGTTCACAAAACCTTTGTCTTATTTCTTTTCTTTTTTATAGTAGAGAAGATTTTACTAACTGCTAGAATATGCCAGTGTACAAATAATGAGAGGATGCCTTGTTTATATACTAAGTGAGAAGGCATAATAATAAGGGAAATGAATAAATTTTAGGTCCATTAAAATATTATTTTTCCTAAAATAAGAGAGGACAAAATCAGTCCAATTCAAATGGAGTTTTACCAAAAATAAGACAAGTAACAATTTGCACAACTTAAATAAGGTAAGGAGGTATCAATCGGAAATAACCAGCAAATTACCAACATAAAATTGGAAGGAAAATAGATTTTTATTTTCTTAAACTAAGAGCAAAATCAGCAAAAAGATTCTTTTACTCATTCAAAATTTCTTGCTTATTTTTTTTTATTTTTTTACCATATAAAGTCAAGTAACAATCAACTTACCCATAAAATAAGGTACAAAAATCAATTAACAACTCCAGTCAATATAGCATATCACAAACCAAAAGGGAATAATATTATTTTAGGAAGGATAATATCACGGTTCAATTCAATATTACACGTTATCATCCCTGCACATTTTATCAAGAAATAAATATAGCACTAGCATCAATTTGATGAATCAATTATATGGGGAGGAATAAAAATATAGCCAATAATCAAGTCAACTTAAATCCGAATCTTAAAGCAATCCACAAATTAAGGTTTGGACAGCAAAGAGCTATTGAGCATTCTGAATTATTCATTAATAAATTAGCATAATCGGAAGAAATCAAGGCATCATTTATCGACTAAAATTAAACAACTCATTAGTTAAAATCATTTCACATAAGAAACAGATCATATTCAACCAAAAGAGGAGCAATATTAACACTGGAATTATTGGGACAAATTTAAGCATAATTCATATACGAATTTATGCAGAACAATGGCAAACTTCATATCTCAATAAGGAATTCACGGAGAGAATAAGAGCAAGAACAAAAATGCATAACAAAATATTTAGAAAATTATACCTGGACAGATCTTAACAGATTTGTCAATATTAAAAATGAAGTGTTAACCTTATAGGTTTTTGTCAAAACAACGTTTGTCGTTGGATTCCTCGAATTTTGCCGGAGGAGAGAGGGGCATCGCCGAAGCTTGTTGGCTGTCCTCGCTGCTTCACCTTTGCTGCCTGGAAAGACTAGATAAAGGCCTCCATCTCCGCGCAGCTGCTTGTCATCGGAGCTCGCTGGTTGTTGCAACTGACGTGCACCTCGTAGCTCGCTTGGTTGGAGCTTGCTGTTTCTGTCAATGGGGCCTCGCTGGAGCTGCTGGTTGGAACTACTGTTGTCACCCACCTAGTGGCAGAGTGGTTGTGCTCGCCTGCTCTTCTCGTCGGAGAAGGGAACAGAGGGAAGCGCTAGGGCTGTCGCTGGTTGGAGCAGTTGCTCGCCTGGCTGGTTGTCCTCGTCGGCTGCTGCTGTTGTACTTGGCCGATCTCTTGGTTGCTGTCGTCTGTCGCTGCTGGACGGAGCTGCTGGAATTCACTGGTTGTAGCTGCTACTGGCGCTGCTGGTCGCTGGTCGGAGCTGCTGCCTGTTCGTCTTTGCCAGCGAGAGAGGAGAAGAGAAAGTAGGAGAGACGAGGGGAGGGAGAGGGTCGTCGGTTGGAGAAAGAGAAGAGAGAGATGGCGGCGGCTAGAGAGGGGGGGGGGGGAAGAGAAAGATGAAGAGTGAATGTTAGGGTTAGGATTCTTTGATAATTTAGAATAGGAAATAATAGGTCAATAGATCTTGGCCTTTGATTTGAATAGAATGAATGGACACGATTAGATCATGGGTTTGATCAAAGTGACGGACGGACGAGATTAAAAGAATGAGTGTTAGATCAGATAGGATTAAAATTGGAATGGCTATAACTGAAATAAAATTTGGCTAGAATTGAAATGAAAAGTGGCTATAATTGATATAAAATTGGAATTGAGTGGGCTAGAATTGGAATGAATTGGAATAAAATGGGCTACAATTTAAATGATTTGGAGGAAAATTTAAGAAATCCTATCAAATTAATAAAATACTATACATGTTAAAATATTTTCATATATATCATGCACATCTAAGTTCCTTAAAACATTTAGATAAGTAAATATTCCGAGTTAACTATCGATAAATATAATAATAAAATAAATTAACGATATTTACAATAAATTTTTGTAAATAAAGCATACTAAAATATATAATTCTTAAACAAAATCGATTAAAATTTTAAACTTGAAATATGTTTTAAAAATACGTATTTAATTGAATAGCATTTAAAAATGGGTTATAGGTCGGTCAAAATTGGGTGTCAACAGTCGTTGGTCATGATAAGCATCAATCCTTCGGCTATGTCGAATGTGGAGGTTATATCGGCTTTTCAAATGTTGGTCCAAGGTTTGGCGGCTCAAGCCAATAGAAAAGTTGTAGCTCCAGTGAATCCTAATGTGAATTAGGCTGCCTCAAGGGTTTGGGATTTTGCTCGAATGAACCCTCCAGAATTTCATGGCTCCAAAGTGGAACAAGATCCCCAAAGGTTCATCGATGTGTTTTATAAAGTTCTTGCTATTATGGGGGTATCTTTGTAAGAGAAGGCAGAGTTAGCCGCCTACCAACTAAAAGATGTGGCTCAAATATGGTATGATTAGTGGAAGGGTGAGATACTTGTAGGAGCAAGCCTGGTAGGATGGAAATTATTTAAATTGGCGTTTCTTGATAGGTTCTTTCCCCGAGAGTTGAGAAAGGCTAAGGTGGAAGAGTTCATTAACTTTTGTCAAGGAAGTATGAGCGTGAAAGAGTATGCCCTAAAGTTCACTCAATTGTCCAAGTATGCTCAAGCTATGGTGGCAGATTCGAGGGATAAGATGAGTAGGTTTTTGATGGGTGTGCCTGACTTGGTAGAAAAAGAATGTCGTACGGCAACGCACCATCATGATATGGATATCTCACGTCTTATGGTGTTCACCTAACAAATCGAGATCAAAACTCAAGGAAAAGAATAGGGAAGAAAAGAGCTAGAACCGATGATGAGAACTTCTCCAATGCTAGGTCCGATGGACAAGGTCTACCAAGGTTTAGACAAAGGTTTTCCAACCAAGGTTCCTCTAGTGCTCCTCCAAGGGTCAACAAGGATAGGGTGGCTAACCTTAAACCTCAAAGAGGTAATACTAGTGGCTCTTATGTGAATAGGCCTATTTTCACAAAGTGTGGAAAAAAACATAATGGTAAATGCCTAGTTAGCACGGATGAGTGTTTTAGTTGCAGGAAGAGTGGCCACAAGATGAGAGATTGTTCGATGCACAAGGTTAAGGGAAGAGAAGATAAACAAGCTCCTTCAAGGGGTTCAAACTCAAATTCCCCAAAGCAAAACTACTTTTATGCTCTTCAATCCTGAGGTGACCAAGAGAGCTCCCCAGATGTGGTGACCGGTAAGTTAAAAGTCTTTCTTATTGATATTTATGCCTTGTTAGATCCCGGTGCTACTTTGTCCTTTGTGACACCTTATGTGACCATGGAGTTTGATATGCTCCCCGAACTGTTATTAGAACCTTTGTCGGTCTCTACCCCGATTGGTGACCCAGTGGTGGCTAAGCGAGTCTATAGGAGATGTCCTGTTTCCTTATCGCATAGAGTTACTTTGTTGGACTTGGTATAGTTAGACATGTTAGACTTCGATGTGATTTTGGGTATGGATTGGTTGCATGCATGTTATGCCTCTATTGATTGAGCCTATCTTAGAGTGGAACGGGGGAAATTCTATGCCTAGAGGTAAATTTGTTACTTTTCTTAAAGCTAGGAAGATGATCTCCAAAGGGTGTATTTACCATCTTGTTAGGGTGAGGGATGTTGAATGTGAAACCCCTTCTCTAGAGTCGGTTCCAGTAGTGAATGAGTTCCCAGAAGTTTTCCCCGATGATTACCCGGTATTCCTCTCGAGAGGGAAATAGATTTTGGTGTTGACCTTCTCCCGGATACGCAACATATCTCTATTCCTCCTTATATAATGGCTCCGGCCGAGTTGAAGGAGTTGAAAGAGAAACTGAAGGATTTGCTAGATAAGGGTTTCAGCCGACCGAGTATCTCTCCATGGGGTGCTCCGGTGTTGTTTGTTAAAAAGAAAGATGGGTCTCTTAGAATGTGCATCGATGATCGTCAATTGAATAAAGTGACCATTAAGAACAAGTTTTCTCTTTCGAGAATTGAGACTTGTTTTACCAACTTCAAGGGGCTAGCCATTTCTCTAAGATTGATCTTCGTTCGGGTTATCACCAATTGAGGGTTAGAGGGGATGATATTAAAAAAATGGCCTTTAGAACCCGGTATGGTCACTAAGAGTTTGCGGTAATGTCGTTTGGGTAGACTAATTCTCTTGCGGCATTCATGGATTTGATAAATAGAGTGTTTAAGCAATACTTGGACATGTTTGTGATTGTGCTTATCGATGATATCTTGATTTATTCAAGGAGTGAGAATGAACATGTGGACCATTTGAGAGTTGTGTTGCAAGTTCTTAAGGACCAGCAACTTATTGCAAAGCTTAGCAAGTGTGAATTTTGGTTGAGGTCCGTAGCTTTCCTTGGTCACATTGTGTCAAGTGAGGGTATTGATGTAGACCTGTAGAACACGGATGCGGTCAAGAGTTGGCCTAGAACTATAACTCGTTTTGACATTAGAAAATTTTGGGTTAGGCCGGGTACTATAGAAGGTTGTTGAGGGATTTTCCTCAATTGCTTCTCCTTTAACGGCGTTGACTCAAAAGAAGGCTAAGTTTATGTAATCGGAAGCTTGTGACCAAAGTTTCCAAGAATTGAAAGATAGACTTACTTCTGCTCCGGTGTTGACCTTATCGGAAGGTTCATATGGTTTTGTGGTGTATTGTGATGCCTCTAGAGTTGGGTTGGGATGTGTGCTTCTGCAAAATAGTAAGGTGATTGCCTATTCTTCAAGGTAACTTATAGTCCACGAGAAGAATTATCCTACCCATGACATTGAGTTAGCGACAATTGTGTTTACCTTAAAAATATGGAGGCATAATTTGTATGGGGTCAACATGGATATTTTCACTGATCACAAGAGTCTACATATGTGTTTAATCAAAAGGACTTGAATCTTTGTCAGAGAAGGTGGTTAGAATTATATAAGGATTATGATATGAGTGTCTACATTATGATATTTTCACCGATAGTAGTGGATGCTCTTTATAGGTTGTCGATGGGTAGTGTGGCTCATGTAGAGGATGAAAATAAAGAGTTGGTTCGTAATGTGCATAGGTTGGCCCGACTAGGTGTTCAACTAGTGGATTCCGCCAAGGGTGGTGTCATGGTCCATAATGGTTCTGAATCGTCCTTTGTAATGGATGTGAAGTCTAAGCAAAGTCTTGATTCTATCTTGGTTGAGTTAAAAAAGGTGGTACTCAAAAAGTCTGTTGAGGCTTTCTCCCAAGGGGGAGATGGGGTACTAAGGAATAAAGGTAGGTTATGTGTTCCAAATGTTGACGGCTTGAGGGAGAAAATTTTAGAAGAAGCCTATAGTTCTTGGTATTCCATTCACCCGGGAGCCACCAAAATGTACCGTGACCTATAGAAGTCTATCGGTGGAATGAGATGAAAAAGGACATCATGGAATTTGTTACCAAATGTCCTAATTGTCAACAAGTAAAGGTTGAGTACCAAAGGCCAGGAGGCTTGTCACAAGATACTGATATTCCTACTTGGAACTGGGAAGATGTGAACATACATTTTATTGTAGGCTTGCCACGTACTCGACGACAACATGACTCGATATGGGTAATAGTTGACCGGATGACTAAGTCCGCTCATTTCTTTCAGGTGTCCTACTTGGCGGAAGAGTATACTAAGTTGTATGTGAGGGAGATAGTAAGGTTACATGGAGTACTTTTGTCTATAATTTCGGATCGAGGTACCCAATTTATTTCACAGTTTTAGAGGTCTTTCAAGAAAGGGCTAGGTACCAACGTGAAGCTTAGCACAACTTTTCACCCTCAAACGGATGGTCTAGCAGAACGCACCATTCAGACTTTAGAGGACATGTTAAGGGAATATGTGATAGATTTTAAAAGAAATTGGGTTGACCATATGCCATTAGTTGAGTATGCTTATAATAACAATTATCATTTGTGTATCGACATGGCTTCCTTTGAGGCTCTCTATGGTAAGATATGTAGGTCTCCTATATGATGGTTTGAAGTGGGGGAAGTTGCTCTCCTAGGCTCGAAATTAGTGTATGAGGCCATTAAGAAGATTCAGGTTATTATAGAGAGGTTGAGAACGACCCAAAGTCGGTAAAAGTCCTATGCCGATGTTACAAGGAGAGATCTCAAATTTGATGTGCATGATTGGGTTTATTTGAAAATCTCACCCATAAAAGGGTGTTATGAGGTTTGGGAAGAAGGGGAAACATAGTCCTCGATTTGTGGGTCCTTATGAGATTTTGTGGCGTGTTGGTAGGGTTGCATATGAGTTAGATTTTCCAAATGAGTTGGCGTTGGTGCTTTCGGTGTTCCATGTCAAAATGTTGAAGAAATGTATTGGGGATCCATCAACCATAGTTCCCTTAGAGGGTTTAGAGATTAGGGAGAATCTTGCTTATGAAGAGGTACCGGTTGAAATCTTAGACCGGCAAGTCAAGAGGTTGAGAAACAAGGAAGTTTCCTCCGTGAAGGTATTGTGGGGGAATCACTTAGTTGAGGGTGATACTTCAGAGGCCAAGGTCGATATTAAGTCCCGATATCCTCATCTCTTTCCTTTTACTTCTATTCAAGCTTGAGGTAAGTAGTTCATCTTAAGTCTTCTTGTTTGGGGAGTCATGTGTGTTATATTTGTTTTTCCATGATTTCCTTATGTTATGCATGTTCTTGAAAAAATCATGTTTAGTAAGAAAGTGAGTTTTTATGACTGATTTTCCTCATGTTGTTGTGCATTGAGTATGAGTTGCCTATTTGACTTCATGAGATGAATTGATGAACATACTTTATATGTATATGCTTTTCTTGGGTAAATGGCCTAATGGTTTCATGAGATTGTGTTCAACATCCTTTAAAGATTGGAGAAGGTAGTTCCTCCTAAGAATATGAAAAATGTTGAAATTTCATGCGTAATGGGTTGTTATATGTAGTTCCTACTCCTTTGTGATGAATTGATTATATTTAAGATGGAGTTGATGTTTTCTCCTTTGAATTGTGCATTGTTTTGGTGTTGCATGCATGATGGGCTGCTAGTCTTGAGTCTTTACTTCCGTAAGGAGTCTAGATCGTCATTAGAGGACGAATGTTCCCAAGACGGAGATATTGTAACAATCCAGAAATTAGTAGGCTAAACTAGATCTTAACGTGAGGGTTAGAGTCTTGGATGTAACTACCCATACTTAAATATAGAGGGGTTCATGTTAGAACGTCAAGGTACGACCCCCAAGGACCAACCATGGGTCCTTGAGGATCACCCTGGAAACTGCCCTACATCAGTGGACTATGGCAGGACCCATGCGTCGTGGGTTAGTCCACGCCCGTGGGTGAGGGGCCGTAGGTCAAGGCCTGCAAATCAAGTTCTCTGAACCAAACCCACGCTTCACCAGCATTGGCCGTGGGTCGAACCACAGTCCGTCAGTGAGGGTCGTGGGTGGTGACCTGGAAATTGTGTTTGGAAGTTAGTTTAGGGGCACTTTGGGGTTTTTCGGTTTTAATTAGTATTAAGTGATGTCGTTTTAGCCTAAATTATATCACCTATATAAGGATTTTATATCCCTAAATTAAGTCATTCACCTCATTATTTCTAAAACCCAAAACTATTCCCAAAACTTCATCCTCTCCAAATATTCTCTCTCTAGAACTTCAAGGAAGAACAAGAAGGAAGTTGGAGCTAGGGTTCAAGAAGCAATGTTTTCATCTAAAATTCATTGGTTTTCATTGCTAAGGTATGGTAGCTCTTCATCCATGGATACAATTCATCCATGGAGCCCCTTCAAAATCCCAATTTCAAAGATAGAAATCCCCCAAAACTAGGTGTTTGATTCCAAAGTCATGGGTTCCTTTCAAAAATGATTCTAATGCATGAATTAATTTATATTATGAATGAATTGATGATTTATTATGGTTTTTTATGTTGAAATCCCCAAGAACCCATAAAATCCCCATATTTCTCAATTATGATCTTGTGATGTGGGTTTGTGGATGAAAGAAGGATATTATGAGATTATTCTTGTAGTACTTGGGTTACTTGAATTACGTTAATATCCATGCCTAAAGTAGTGAATTCTAGATGTGTTGATTCGATATTAGCCTTGATCCTTGAAAGGGAAAATTATGATATTATGCATGTTTATGAAGTCTTTGTATATGCTTTAAGAACACTTTGAGAGTGAAGTGAATATGATTATGATCTAGTTGTTGTGTTGTTGGAAGGTTATTGTCATATACACACTTATGTATGATTATGATATGATGTGAAATGTTTTGTCACAATATGATGATTCTAGGGTTGAAAGGCTTTCTCACCTATAGAATCTATATGAAGACATGGACGGTGAAAGGTTATTCTCATGCATGATCTATGAGCTATCTTATGAATTATATTGGATTGAGTGTCACGACATTCTTCCATGACTATGAACTTAAGTCAAGACTTAATATGAACTTCGTGGGAATTAATGCTTAGCACCGAGTGGATATTGAATATGAGATGGAAGCTTTTACACTAGTTGAGTCCGGCTTCCCAGTGGGACCCTTTACACTAGTTAGGTCCGGGTTCCCAAAGTATGTCTCATCAGATGGAGACCTTCTACCTTAGCTGAGTCCGGGTTTCTAGTAGCAATCTCCTTTTCCCATAAACTGTGTGCCCTCATAGGTATTTAGCTTGTGGATCTACCTAAGAAAAGAGTATGGTTCTACCTTAGGTAAGTAGAGCAACCCTTTTCGGTATGGGAGTCACCAGATTCCATGTTAGATCACATGGCCTCATGTCGGTTAAGGCTTATTCCCACAACAACAATATGAACAAGAATATGAATTATGAACTATAGTTACTCAAGAATCTTTACTTAGCATGGGTGAGATTTATGGGGTCTTATTCATGCATTGAGCAAGTATTCTTTGAGGGTATTTATGATATGTTCCTCTTATGTTATGATGATATGTGTATTGATGATGTTTACGACTTATGATTTTCCACTATTTTCATGATGATGTTTAAACTTAGTAAATTGCATGCTTTCAAATAAAATGTCCCTTTTAGCATGCTTTCAGTGTTTTTATGCATGGCTATCATACTTGGTGCATTTTTGTACTAATGCCTACTTTTCCTACATTTTCCTCCAATTGTAGGGTCTGGTTCCCAAGGTGATCATCATTGTGGCTAAAGCTTGGAATTGCTTATTCTCCTAGCTTGTTTGTGAGTCCTCATGATTCGAGGAAGGATATTAACTCATTGTAGTTCATTTATTGTATTTACTTTTCAGACTATGTTGTATGGGATGTGTCCCTTTTCACTTTGAATATTGTAATAGATGGCTATGTGGAGACTTAGAGTCTAGACTTCTGTGTTTTTTTAATGAAAATTTTAGACTTGAAATGCGTTTTTACTCTTATTGTTCTATTCTTAAGTTATGATATTCTAGGTGGCTTACATGGATCCTTCCAGGGTTCTATGTGCCTTGTTACATCTAGGGGGTACCCCTGGGTCGTGACACTAAAAGAGCAGGAGAGGAACTAACAACCCAACCTACCATGCAACTTCATCAAAATGCATCTAACAAAGTAGGAACTATCGACTCCAAGCTAGGACGTTCTCAAAACTTCATAAGAGGGGTGAAACTAAGTCTAAGAGCCCATCATGCATGCAATGCACAAATCAAGGAGGAAACATCAACTTCAAGCTAAACATACTCAATGTATCATAAGGAAGCAATATCCATGAAACTTTAAAATTACTCATGTTCAAGGAGGACAACCTTCTCCAAGTTAAAAGCATGCTCAACACAATCTCATCGAGCTCATATGCAATTTGTTCTCAAAAAGCGTAGCTAAAGAATGTTCATCAATTCATCTCATGAAGTCTATAGGCAACTCATACTCAATGCACAACAACATGAGGAAATCAATCATATAAACTCATTTTCCTTTCAAAACACAAGTTTTTCATGAACATGCATAACATAAGGAAATCATGGACACACATAAAACACATGACTACAAAACAAAGGACAACCCAAGAGGAACTCATTACCTTATGCTATAATAGGAGTAGAAGGAAAAATATGAGGATATCGGGACATAATATCGGCCTCGGCCTCCCAAGTAGCGGCCTTAACTAAATTAATCCTCCACAACACCTTTACGGAAGTTATTTCCTTATTTCTCAACTTCTTGACTTGTTGGTCTAAAATCTCAACCATAACTTCCTCATATGAGAGATTCTCTTTAACTTCCAAACCTTCTAAGGAAACTACGGATTTCAGATCACTAACACATTTCTTCAACATTGAGACATGGAAAATTGGATGCACCGATACCAACTCATTTGGCAAATCTAACTTATGTGAAACCTTACCAGCACACTTCAAAATCTGGTATGAGCCTACATATTGAGGACTAAGCTTTCCTTTCTTACCAAACCTCATTAAACCCTTCATGGGTGAGATTTTTAAGTAAACCCAATCATGAACATCAAACTCAAGATCTCTTCTTTTTACATCGACATATGACTTTTGTCGATTTTGAGCCGTTTTCAATGTCTCTCTAATAAGTTGAACTTTTTCTATGGCCTCATGTACCCATTCGAAACCTATTAGGGCAACTTCACCCAGCTCAAACTAACCTATGGGAGATCTACACCTCTTACCATATAGGGTTTGAAATGGAGCCATATCCATACTCGAGTGATAAATATTATTATAAGCAAACTCAATCAATGGCAAATGGTCATCCCAATTACCATTAAAATCAATTACACAACCTCTTAACATATCTTTCAAAGTTTGGATAGTATGCTCTGCTTTCCCATCGAGTTGGGGATGAAAGGCCGTACTAAGCTTAACATGAGTACCAAGACCTTTTTGGAAAGACTTCCAAAACTAAGAAGTGAATTGGGTACCAAGATTGGAAATGATGGACAAAGGCACTCCATGAAACTATACCATTTATATTATGTACAACTTAGCATAATCCTCCGCCAAAAAGGAATCCTTGACAGGAAGGAAATGAGTCGATTTGGTCATCCAATCTACTATAACCCAAATCGAGTCATGTTGTCACTAGGTGCGAGGCAAACCAACGATAAAGTCCATGTTCAAATATTCCCACTTCCAAGTAGGAATGCTAATATCTTGGGACATACCTCTAGATTTCTGATGCTCAACCTTTACTTGTTGGCAATTCTGACACTTAGCCATAAATCTCGCAATATCCTTCTTCATCCCACTCCACCAATAGACCTCCCGTAAATCACGGTACATCTTGGTGGCTCCCGAGTGAGTGAAATACCACAAACTATGGGCCTCTAACAAGATATGTTCCCTCAATTCATAAACATTTGGAACACATAAACGACCTTGATATCTAAGGACACTATCTCCCTCTTCGGAGAAAGCCTCAACGGATTTCTTAAGCATCGCTTCCATCAATTCCACCGAAATTGGATCAAGACATTTCTTGGTTTTCACATCCTCCACAAAAGATGATTTGGAATCATTGTGAACTATAACACCACCTTTGGTGGAGTCCACTAACTGAACACCTAATCGAGCCAATCTATGAACATCTCGAACCAACTCTTTCTTCTCTTCCTCAATATGAGACATACTACCCATAGACAACCGACTAAGAGCATCCACTACCACATTAGATTTTCTGGGGTGTGATAAGCTCAAATTACACCTCCCTAAAGAAGTATAAGCGAACGTTGTCAAATAAGGACCCAACTTGTAGGTTGTGGTCTATCCCATCAGGAATATGGTTTAGACTTAATCTTAACTAACAGTTATCTCTTTTTAATCAAACTATTTCCGAGAAAAGTAAACATGGGGTTTTGTAACTAAAGTAACAGATTGTTGTTTTCAATCAATAAGTAACAAGTAAGCAAGATTAACAGTTTGAGAAATCAATATAAGATGGAAACTAGGACATATTTGTTCCCCACAAGCTCTTAAAACAGTAATCCTAATAATAGTAATCCTATCCTAGTGTTTGACACGGAAGGCCGATAAGTTATGTATCTCTAAGTGATTGGTAATCATCGTAGAGACTTTCAGCAGATACTTGGTAAATCTATGAATGTATGCTTTACTAACTCTTATCTTCACCCCAGATTAGTTATTGTGTCAATTAACTTAGGGTATTCACCCTTTCCTCAATTGATTAAAGTCAGACTATTAGATAGCAGCAATTCATTAACTAAATCTCTATTGTTTGATCCTTTTTCTCATTCATTACCCCCTTGGTAAGGCAACTAGGAACGAGGTGAGTTCTAACATTGTACACCGCTAGAAATAATTCTAAACGAAAAGATTAACAATACATGCATAAACACTATTCAAGAATTACATAATTATTATTCATACTTTTTTAATTGCTTCATGGTTCCCACAACCCTAGTTATGGATTTAGCTACTCATGCTTTAGAGTTCACAATTCATAATTAGGTTAAAACAATTCATGAACTTACTATTTAAATAGATGAAATCCGTAATCTTGCATTGAAATTCAAAGTGTAATTGCATAAACCAACTTTCGGAAATTAAATTGCTAAGAGTTTGAAAAATATTTCCAAAAGGCCAAAACAAAAGTATGCAATATTGTCTAAACTCTAAAAATGTAAAATACAACCCATATTTATAGAGTTTTAAATCCTAAACCAACTAGGAAACAAAATAAGGAAAATTGATCCATGACGCGGTTTCGACTGGCAGCATGACCTACGAACCGTGGTTCGATCTACGGTTCGTTGGTCACCTTCGTGGTTCAGGTACTGGAACTCCATATCTCTGATCTCATCGACAGATGTGCAGGACGTGTCGTCACTCAACCTACGGTCCGTCATTGGCTTCCGTGGTTTCACACTTGGTCAGATTTCCCTGAACTTCACCTATGCTGCACCACTTACGGGCTGTCACTGGACCTAACGTCCGTGGTTAGCTTTGTTGGTTGTTGTTGTTGCCACATAGTTCTATTTTCTCTCAACCGCTTCCAAGCCAATTTTCTGCAAAAGATTATATATAAACATTATATCTAATAACAAAATAGCTCAAGACACAGACAAATTCAAAGTGAAATGCATCAACAATACCGTAAACTCACTGTATATCAGGGTGATAAAGAACACTCATGTCATAATCTTTCAATAACTCAAGCCACCTTCTTTTGCGAAGATTTAGGTGTTTCTGATAAAACAAATATTGCAAACTCTCATGGTCGGTAAACAGATCAACATGAACTCCATAAAAATAGTGTCTCCAAATCTTTAAGGCAAAAATGACCGTCGCTTATTCAAGGTTGTGAGTTGGATATTTCTTCTCATGAATTTAAAGTTGCCTTTAGGCATAGACAATAACTTTCCAATTTTGCATAAGCACGCACCATAGGCCAATTTTCGAGGCATCACAATAAACCACAAAACCATCCGTCCCTTCTGGTAAGGTCAACACCAGAGCGGAAGTAAGTCTATCTTTCAACTCTTGAAAACTCTTTTCATAAGCTTCGGACCATATGAACTTAGCCTTCTTTTGAGTCAAAGTGGTCAAAGGAGAGGCAATTGAAGAGAATCATTCAAGAAACCTTCTATAATAACCGGTGAAACCCAAGAAAATTCTAATATCCAAATAATTTTGAGGTCTAGGCCAACTCTTGACCGCATCCGTGGTAACATCCGAGAAATTTTTTGAACTAAGACTCGAACCCTTATTTGTCGTGAGTGAGATTTTTGCAAGGAATTTAAAATTTCTTAAGTGGTAAGGTCACTAGACATAGCACCTTGAGTTCCAAAAAGAATCGAATTGGAAATAGAAAAATTTAAAATTTTGCAAGGTAAGCTAAGTATGAGTTTTTGGTCGACATCAAATGACCATAACTCCTAGATAAGTATGATTTAGCTGTTCTACCAGATACCTTAGGAAAGGTCTTTGAATTATATTTCCAACGCAATCGAGTTTTCTCAATTCCGAGCTCTGAGTAAAAAGTTATGATGGATTTACTAATGTTGTGCAAACCTGGCAGCAGCTGCGCGACGCGGAGCCAACACGTACCTCACTGCCTGGTGAAAGATCTTTCCGACTCCCAGCTCCTTTTAATTATTTCTTTAGGGTTATTTTAGTCCTAAAATCCCTTAGGAGGTTATCTAAATTGCCCTAAACATGTAGAAAATCAGTTTTCTTAAATCTAAACCCTCTCATTCACTCCAAAGATTCTACGCTCAAGAAATTCAAGAAAAAACTAAGTCTAGGGTTCTTCTTCAAAGGTTTTCCTTCAAGTTGCTTCAAGAGGATAATTCTTTCAAGTATATAAGCCTCCATAGTGTTGGGTTTGTTCACCCACACACCAATCATGTTAATTTCAGCTTTAAATTTGTTCTAAAAGTTGAAGCTTTGATGTGCTTGTTATGTATTCATGAATTTTCTTTCGTTCTTGAATTGGGCTAAGATTGAGGAGTTCTTGAGATTAATGTGTTGATTTATAGAGGGGTTAGAGTTAGATTCTAGTGTACATGTGCTGGGTATCTAAATCTAAAGAGAGATTGAGAAAAAGAATCGACTTTAGGCGAATTGGGGTTAGAAAACGAAAAAGAAATTTTGTCGAACAAAATTTTAAGGTAGTCGCGCGTCGCGCGCCCAGTGCCCAGATTCGAAATGTCAGCTTCGCGTCACGGAGATGACAAGAGGTGTTCTGCCTCAAAAGTCATTTTCAAAACCAAATTTTAAAAGCATCTCCGCGTCGCGGACCCACTCTCAAATATTGGTTTTCAATCTTTTCTCATGTTTAGCTATCTAAAATCATTCCTAAATATCATGAGACCTTTTCTCTCACAAATCACAACCTTGAATTCATAAATCACATTCAAGGTAGAGTTGAGAGTCAAGTCTTGAGAGTTCTTTCGAACATTTTTCAGAAAACCCCTTTTTGCCTGTTTGAGAAGTCTTCTACAAATTCTAATAACTTGTTTCAAGACCCAAGCCAGTGAGTATGAGAGTGAGAATAATTTATTCATGAGTCTACCCTGTCATCATGAGATTTTTATTATCATGAACTATAACTCTTGAATTCTTAATTCACATTCAAAAGAGAGTTAAGAGTAGAGTTCAAGAAAACCTTTGAGTTCAATTATGAATCCTTTGAGATCAACTATCAATTTGAACTAAGTTTTGAGGAAGTAAGTCAGATAAGAAGAAGAGTTGTATACATGAGTTCCATATAGTTATGTAGACCATCGAGTCGAGTTGTTTCATGCCTATAATTTCGCATGAACTTCGTAAGTTGAGCATCTTTCAAAGAAGTGGTATCTTCAAGTTCTAAGCCTTTAAGTGTTGAGTTGCTAATCCCTTTTGAGAAGCATCTTTGAGTAATTGACTTGAATATTTCATGCCCATAATTCCCCATGATTACTATAAGTCAAAAAATCTTGAGATGAGTAGTATCATTGAAGTTCTTGAGTTTCAAGTATTGAGTTCTATCTATGGTTATTGAAAACCTTGCATTGAGTCGTTCATGCCCATCATTCGGCATGAACCATATTTTAAGAAGTCTTCTAGAAATGTCTAAAGGTTTTTTTAAGACTTAAGCTTTGAAGTTGAGTAAAGAGTAAGAGTAAAGTTCATTTTATTTAAAATGATATATGGGAACTAAGTATTTCACAAGAGTAATGTTTTCACATTTAAGATGAGAGGAAACTAAGATTTCAAAACAGTTTTGAGCAAGAAAAGGGAACATCGATTCCAAGAGATCTTTTAAGCTACGTTTGAGTAATTATCTCAAATCAGAGAAGAAGTTGTTTTAAAAACCGATGAGCTAAGTATATTTTGGGAGTATTATTGAGCACCGATGTGGGGATGCGAGTTTCATATTAACTCAAGTCTCCATGAAACCATGTAGCCATCATGGGTAGAAAAGGGTCATGCATTTTAGATGAATCTTTTTTCACATAGACTAGTCGATCTACTTAGTAGTTCAAGTCCTAAGCCTTTGGTAGGGTATAGGATGGTCCTTGGCAGCGTGAGGTAAAGTGTTGTATCATCATTATAACTCTTAAGTGATGATTGTCGGTTAGCGAATCTCCCACAGAAACTATATTACTTTATTATATAAGTAAAGTTGAGTTTGTTATTGCATTTTCTTTAAGGAACTAATTTGTTTTACTATTTTATAAAGCTTTCCATATATTGCATGTATATTGTTGCTTTATATTGAGTTGAGTATCCAGAGTTGAGTACCCATAGTCGAATATCATATCTTTGAGTTGAGTATCTTATCTTTGAATACTTATGAGTTGTGTAAGTTGAGTAGTTTTGAGTATCCTTGGGTATTCCTTAAGTTTAGTAAGTTTGAGAAGAGGTAAGTATGTTTCCTTTGTATCAAGTTTCAAGCTTATGTTATGCTTGAGAATTCCTCTTACATGCTCGTACATTCCACGTACAAAGCCATTTGGCCTGCATCTTTTCATGATACAGACACAGGTATTTAGGATCATCAACAGGAGATTCGTTGATACATCCGAGAGTTCGAGTTAGCTATGGTGAGCCTCCTTATTTTCCGGAGGATTTCATTTACTTTTCAGTTTAGTCAGGATGTCGTGGGCCTTGTCCCGACTTCCATCTTTATCAGTTAGAGGCTTCATAGATAGTCAGTATAGTTGAGAAGTCTATATTATTCATTTATTTTATTAAATGTTTTAAAAACTTAAGTGCCTATTTTATGGCGAGTTGAATATATTATTTTTATTCTAAGTTGTTCATTTGAGTTAAAGTTTTGAAAAGTCGAATTTATTGAATTTTATTCAGTTTTAAGCTTTTGCATGCTTAAGTTAGTGTTGCACTGGTAGTCAGCCAGGAAGAGGGTTCGCTTGGGACCAGCAACGGTTCTTAAGTGCCGGCCCCGTCCAGGGTGTAGACTCAGGTCGTGACAAACTTGGTATCAGAGCACATAGTTCAAGTGTCCGAGGGTGTGTATGAAGCCATGTCAAGTAGGATCTTGTCTATGGTTGTGAGGGCCCCACTTTTATAAATGAGGGATTGCAGACATCTCAGAAAAGTTTCCCTTCTTTCATACTCTTAATCGTGCAATAGAGCTATGTTATAGAGACTTATTCTAACTCGTGCGTTTCTTAGAATCATTCGACTACCCATCATACTAGAGATGGTTGAAAAGCAGAGTCAGTTCTTTGTTGATGAGTTGTTCTTAGCAAGAGTTTTAATGAAGTCATGAGACTCCAGAGGGGCTTAAGAGAAGTCCAAGAGTAAGTTAAGTGTTCAGTTTCAGAGGAATGCACCCACATTCATTTGAATCGTGTGTTTGAACTAAAAGTGAGTTGTATTCTTTTCCTGAAGCCATGTTTCAGCTGAGATCCTTATGAGGAAGTATGTTTAGAGCTTGGGTAGTAATTTCACCCTGAAGGGTAACATGAGTTATGAGAGCATGATCAGTAGTAGTGAAAGATACCAGAGTTAGAGGAAAGTATGTAGAGATTTAGTAATCTAAGTAAGGGAGATGGTGTTGTGACAAGCTATGTTACTATAGTCATGTACCTAGTAAGTTAGTAATGAGGAGTTTTCCCTTATGGGTAGACTAAGTGATGAGTTGTGAAGATTCCATCATAGGAGGTAGAGTGTGTTGTAGCTAGAAAGGAGTTGGTGATGAAGTGTCATTGTGTAGGAAATGACTAACTGTAAGTGGTGAATAAAAGAGAAAGAGTATACATAAGGTTATAGATCTAAGCTAGGCTTATGATTTTGAGGGAGAGCCCATAATATTCAAAGTGTAATAGAACTAATTAGGCATTGATATATAATGAATGAGTGAATAGTACTTATGTTGCGAAGTCGAAAGTGATAGTAATTGTAAGTATGAAGACTAAGAGGTGACGATTGACTATTTGTCATAAGGTCCTAGTGGACGAGTGCTTCTGAATTTGTATCTAGTAGTTGTAAGTTAGTATAGTAAGGGAGCAATCATATTAATATTCGGGTTTAGTCATAAACATTAATCTTGAATTTGAGATGAGTATCATGATAAAAGGAATGGCAACATGAGGGTGATGATGTTAGTCTTAAGATTTGATCTAGAAGACTTGAAGAAATTGAGGTGATTAGCTGCAATATATATGAGTGGTAAAAGTGAGAGACCCTAATGGTTAGATAAGGGCAGTGAAGTGTGGCTAAGTCACAAGAGTAACAAGAGCATTAAGAGGTGTGCCGAAACGGTACGTTACCTGATGAGGTTCCAATTAAGTTATAATTTTCCATATGTGCCTAGATAGCATAATTGAGTTGTCAATGTGGAATAGGTCCATAGCCTTCAAGTGTTAGCTTTTGACCTAAGGGGGAGATGATAATATGAGAAATCAGGTCAAGTGTTGAGAATTTCTTAAGGAGCTGGTTAGTAGGAGTCCATGGAGTTGTTAGAGTACTAAGATTGAATGTGGTGGTAAAGAGTAATAGTTTGAGATGAGATTCCCTATAAAGAAGTATAGAATCCGAACTTAAGGACTTGGGTTAAGCTTGAATATTGTAAAAGCAGACCATTAGATTCAAACCTTAGTAAGAGTAACCCATTCCATACCCAGTCTAGTCGTCATTTGAGGACGAATGATCCTAAGGGGGAGATATTGTAACACACCAGAAAATTTTTGAACTAAGACTCGAACCCTTATTTGTAGTGAGTGAGATTTTTACAAGGAATTTAAAATTTCTTGAGTGTTAAGGTCACTAGACGTAGCACCTTGAGTTCCAAAAATAATCAAATTGGAAATAGCAAATTCTGAAATTTTGCAAGTTAAGCTAAGTATGAGTTTTGGGTCAACTTCAAACGATAATAACTCCAATATAAGGATGATTTAGGTGTGCTACCAGATACCTTAGGAAAGGTCTTCGAATTATCTTTCCAACGCCACCGAGTTTGCTCAATTCCGAGCTTTGAGTAAAAAATTTATGACGGATTTACTAATGTTGCGCAAACCTGGCAGCAGCTCCGCGACGCGGAGCCAACACGGACCTCACTGCCTGGTGAAGGATCTTTCCGACTCCCAGCTCATTTTAATTATTTCTTTAGGGGTATTTTAGTCCTAAAAACCCGTAGGAGGTCATCTAAATTTCCCTAAACGTGTAGAAAATCTGTTTTCTCAAATCTAAACCCTCTCATTCACTCCAAAGATTCTACGCTTAAGAAATTCAAGAAAAAACTAAGGCTAGGGTTCTTCTTCAAAGGTTTTCCTTCAAGTTGCTTCAAGAGGATAATTCTTTCAAGTATGTAAGCTTCCATAGTGTTGGGTCTGTTCACCCACACGCCAATCATGTTAATTTCAGCTTTAAATTCGTTCTAAAAGTTGAAGTTTTGATGTTCTTGTTATGTATTCATGAATTTAATTTCGTTCTTGAATTGGGCTGAGATTGAGGATTTCTTGAGGTTAATGTGTCGATTTATAGAAGGGTTAGAGTTAGATTCTAGTGTACATGTGCTGGGTATCTAAATCTAAAGAGAGATTGAAAAAACGAATTGAATTTAGGCGAATTGGGGTTAAAAAATAAAGAAGAGTGGTTGCGCGCCTAGTTCCTAGATTCGAAATTTCAGCTTCGCGTCGCGGAGCTGACACGAGGTGTTCTGCCTCAAAAGACGTTTTCGAAACCAAATTTTAAAAGCCTCTCCGCGTCACGAACCCACTCTCAAATATTGGTTTTCAGTCCTTTCTCATGTTTAGCTATCTAAAATCATTCCTAAACATCATGAGACCTTTCCTATCAGAAATCACAACCTTGAATTCATAAATCATATTCAAGGTAGAGTTGAGAGTCAAGTCTTGAGAGTTCTTTCAAACATTTTTCAGAAAATCCCTTTCTGTCTTTTTGAGGAGTCTTCTACAAATTCTAATAACTTGTTTCAAGACTCGAGCAAGAGAGTATGAGAGTGAGAATAATGTATTCATGAGTCTACCTTGTCATCATGAGATCTTTCTTATCATGAACTATAACTCTTGAATTCTTAATTCACATTCAAGAGAGAGTTAAGAGTAGAGTTCAAGAAAGTCTTTGTGTTCAATTGTGAATCCTTTGAGATCAACTATCGATTTGAACTAAGTTTTGAGGAAGTAAGTCAAAGAATAAGAAGAGTCGTATACATGAGTTCCATATAGTTATGTAGACCATCGAGTCGAGTTGTTTCATGCCCATTATTTCGCATGAACTTCGTAAGTTGAGCATCTTTCAGAGAAGTGGTATCTTCAAGTTCTAAGCCTTTAAGTGTTGAGTTCCTAATCCCTTTTGAGAAGCATCTTTGAGTACTTGAGTTGAATATTTCATGCCCATAATTCCGCATGAACACTATAAGTCGAAAAATCTTGAGATGAGTAGTATCATTGAAGTTCTTGAGTTCCAAGTATTGAGTTCTATCTATGGTTATTGAAAACCTTGCATTGAGTTGTTCATGTCCATCATTCGGTATGAACCATATTTTAAGAAGTCTTTTATAAATGTTTAAACTTTGTTTTAAGACTTAAGCTTTGAAGTTGAGTAAAGAATAAGAGTAAAGCTCATTTTCTTTAAAATAATATATGGGAACTAAGTATTCTCAGGAGTAAATATTTTCACATTTAAGATGAGAGGAAACTGAGATTTCCAAAAGAGTTTTGAGCAAGAATAGGGAACATTGATTCCAAGAGAGCTTTTAAGCTAAGTTTGAGTAATTATCTCAAATCAGAGAAGAAGTTGTTTTAAAAACAGATGAGCTAAGTATATTTTAGGAGTATTATTGAGCACCGATGTGGGGATGCGAGTTTCATATTAACTCAAGTCTCCATGAAAACTATGTAGCCATCATGGGTAGAAAAGGGTCATACTTTTTAGATGAATCCTTTTCACATAGAGTAGTGGATCCACTTAGTAGTTCAGGTCCTATGCCTTTGGCACGGAATAGGATGGTCCTTGGCAGCGTGAGGTAAAGTGTTGTATCATCACTATAACTCTTAAGTGATGATTGTCGGTTAGAGAATCTCCCACAGAAACTATATTACTTTATTATATAAGTAAAGTTGAGTTTGTTATTGCATTTTCTTTAAGGAACTAATTTGTTTTACTATTTTATAAAGCTTTCCATATATTGCATGTGCATTGTTGCTTTATATTGAGTTGAGTATCCAGAGTTGAGTACCCAGAGTTGAATATCATATCTTTGAGTTGAGTATCTAATCTCTGAGTTGAGTATCTTATATTAAATGTTTTAAAGACTTAAGTGCATATTTTATGGCGACTTGAATATATTATTTTTATTCTAAGTTGTTCATTTGAGTTAAAGTTTTGAAAAGTTTAGTTTATTGAATTTTATTTAGTTTTAAGCTTTTGCATGCTTAAGTTAGTCTTGCGCTTGTACTCAGCCAGGATTAGGGTTCGCTTGGGGACCATCAATGGTTATTTAAGTGCCGACAACGTCCATGGTGTAGACTCGGGTCGTGACATCCGTCTTCTTAGGATCTACCTCAATACCCTTACTCGAAACAATATGACCAGGAAAAGTTACGGACCTTAGCCAAAATTCACATTTTCTAAACTTAGCAAAGAGTTGTTGGTCCTTACGAATTTTCGACACAACCCTCAAACGATAAATATGCTCATTCTCACTTATCGAGTAGATTAATATATCATCAATGAACACAATCACAAACATGTCAATGTATTGTCTAAACACCATGTTCATTAAATCCATAAACACCGCCGAAGCATTAGTTTACCCAAACGACATTACCCAAAACTCATAATGACCATACCGAGTTTGAAAAGTCGTCTTCGGAATGTCATCTTCTTTCACCCTCAATTGGTGATAACCTAATCGGAGATCAATCTTAGAGAAATAACTTTCCCCTTGAAGGTTGTTAAATAAATCATCCTTGGGAGATGATACTTATTCTTAATGGTCACCTTTTTCAACTAACGATACTCAATACACAAACAAAGAGAACCATCATTCTTTCTAACAAATAACACTGGAGCACCCCATGGAGAGATACTCGGTCGGATGAAACCCTTATCCAACAAATATTTAAATTGTTTCTTCAACTCTTTAAGTTTTTCCAGAGACATTCTATAAGGAGGAATATAAATAGGGTGCGTATCTAGGAGAAGGTCAATACCGAAGTCTATTTCCTGCTCGGGAACAATACCGGGTAAATCATCTGGGAACATTTCCAGAAACTCATTAACAACAGGGACCGACTCAAGAGTAGGGGTTTCAGAATCTACATCCCTCACCCTAGCTAGATGGTAAATGCAACCCTTAGAAATCATATTTCTAGCTTGAAGACAAGAGACAAACTGACCCTTGGGCATAGAATTCCCCCCTTCCACTATTGGACAGGCTCATTTGGGAACTGAAACTTGACTTCACGAGTTCTACAATCAATAGAAGCATAACATGAGTGCAGCGAATCTATACCAATAATAACATAAAAGTCTAACATATCAAGCTCTACCAAGTCAACAAAAGTAACTCTATGGGACAAGGAAACCAGACACTTTCTATAGACCCTCTTAGCCACGTTAGAATCACCAACGGGAGTAGAGATATAAAAAGGTTTGAACAACACATCCGGAGGAACATCAAACCTCATAGCCACATATGGTACCACAAAATATAATGTAGCACCGTGATCAAGTAAAGCATAAACATCAAGTTGGAAAACTTTCAACATACCGGTAACCAGATCGCGAGAACCCTCTTGTTCACCACGAGTCTAAAGTGCATAAAAGCAGTTTTGCTTAGGAACATTGGAACCCGAAGCACTAGAAGTAGCTTGCTTGACCTCTCTTCCTTTAGCCGTAGGCATTGGGCAATCCCTCACTTTGTGACAATTCTTACCACAACTAAAGCAACCATCTATGCCGGCTAGGCACTTACCCTCATACTTCCTTCCACACATAGTACTAGTAAACATGGGCAATGAAGATCCACTACTATTACCTCTTTGAGGCTTAGGGTTAGAAACCCTTTCTTTGTTGAACTTAGGAAGAGCATTGGAGGGACCATGACCAGAAAACTTTTGTCGAAATCTAGGACGACCATGTCCATCGAACCTTGCATGAGAGAAATTACCATCACCGGTCTTACCCCTTTTTACCGCTCTAGATTTTTCCTTAAGTTTGTCCTCCTCAATTTGTTGTGCATGCATAATGAGACGACAGATGTCCATGTCATTAATGAGCATTGCAGTTCGACACTTTTTAACCACTATTTTGGACACACTCGAAATGAACTTACTCATCCTAGTCGTTGAATCATCAACTATTGTTGGAGCATACTTAGACATATTTGTGTGAACTTTAGAGCATATTCCCTCACACTCATACTTCCTTGTCGAAAGTTAATGAACTCAAGCACCTTGTCTTCCCTCATCTCAAGGGGAAAGAACCTATCAAGAAAAGCGGCCTTAAACTTCTCCCAATCAAGAGGACCCTTTAGTTGGTGATACTAAATTTATCTTCAGGTCTCCCTCTTTCCATTGGTGATACTAAATTTGAGCCGCACCTTTTATTTGATAAGCGGCCATCTCTGCGTTTTCTACCGGTGTCACTCCAATGATCATCAAAACCTTATAAACCTCATCAATAAACTCTTGAGGAACTTCCTCAACATTAAAACCATGAAACTCAAGAGGATTCATCCTTGTGAAGTCCCTCACTCTTGAAGGCGTCGTACCTATATTTGGGTTCACGGGAACCGCAACCTCCCTATTAGCTTGGGGCGTCACTGCTTGAGTCAACACTTGAAAAGTAGCCCTAACCTCCGCATCAGAGACTTGTTCGGCCAAAGGATCGACCAGAATTTGAGGAGCTTAAGGAGGAGCTTTGTGTTCAGCATTCTCCCTCACGTTCCTTCTAGCATAAGCTCTTCGGGTAGCCATATCCTGAAGAACATATGATAAGGATTAGGAGAGAGACCTTATAGATTTAAACTCTATCGCACGACTTAAGAGTAATGAATGAAGTGGAGTTTCCTAATCATCTTGTAGCCTCTCATTCATAAATGTGGTGTGCTTCACACTCATGAACAAGACTCTACTAGACGTGGCTTATGAGACATCCTAGGACCATTTTAAACCTTGTGCTCTGATTACTAAGTTTGTCACCACTCAGGGGTACCCCCTAGTTGTAACATGGCGTATGGAACCCCGAAGGACTCCATACAAGCCACTTAGCTCTCATAACATAAGAAATAGAACAATAAAAGTAAAACAATAGTTCAAGTCCAAACATTTTATAAACTAAAAGCGGAAGTCTAAAACACTTGTCTCATCATAGCCATCTAATACTATAGAATGAAATTGGGCCTAGCCTATACACCATGTCCAAAAGAGAAATACATGAAAGAAAGTGAATCAATAAAACTCTGTCCTCGAAGCATGCGGACTCACCAAAGCTTGGGAACCTCGAACTCAACCACTAGCCACGAAACCAATGACCCTGACTGTTAGAACCTACATTTGGGAAAATGTAGGCAAGAGTATGCGTTAGTACAAAATAATGTACCAAGTATGATAGCCATGCATAAAACATTTAAAACATTCTAAAAGGGACATTTCATTTCATGACATGCAATTGACCAAGCTAAAACATGATATAAGAGAGTTAGAAAACTTAAGTCATAAAACCATTGTCAATGCATGCTAACATCATCTTTAAAAACCTTTGAACTCATATGTGATACTTCTTGAAGTAGCCTTAGTTCATTATTAGTGTGAGGGATTAGCCTTAACCAACATAGAGACCATGTGATCTATAACATGATCTCCCGGTGTTTCCCACATCGAAAAAGGTTGTCCTACTTGCGAAGGTAAGGACCATAAACTTTTAGCTTAACTAGATCCAGTAGCTAATCATCCTATGTGGACACATAGTTAAGGGATAAAGGAGATTTCAACTAGAAACCCAACCTCTACTAACGGGAGAGCTTACATCTCATGAGATTGCTTCTAGAAACCCGACCTCTACTAACGGGAGAGCTTCCATCTCAATATCAATATCCTCTCGGTGCTAAGCATAAATCTCACGTAATAGTTATTAAGTCTTGACTTATCTCATAATCCATGGAAAAGGTATCCTTGGACAACCAATCCAAGCTAGTTCATTAGGATATCTCTTAAGAATCCTTTTTGTGTGAGAAAATCTTTCACATCATGCTAGTATGTGTTTATGAGAATGTCCTTTCAATAACACAAAAAAAACATCATCTTTGGTACTTTACTTAAAGCATCCTTAAAACATTTACATAGATTTCATAAGAAAATGCATAAGTCCATAATTTACCTCTTGAGGTTCAAAACCCACTTTCAATCATCAATGATTGGAAAACATGGGCTACATATGGATTTCATCATAAATTCAGGTAATGCTAGCAATATATGCTTAACTTCATAAAACTCTTCCTTTAAGATCAAAATTCCACCTCATGTGATTCATAATTGAAAACATGGGATTACATGGATTCAGAGGGAAATCATCATAAAAATCATAGTATTTCATCAATTCATACATATAAGATCATAATTAAATCATTTAAATCAATAATGAAAATAATATATGCCAATTGAAGAAAACCCTAACTCAATTAGGGAATTCTACCTTTTGAAATAGAGGAATTTGGGAACTCCATGGATGGAAGGAATCCATGAATGAAAACTATCATACCTTGAATCCAAATGATAGCTTTCAATGGAGGAATTGAGACCTTTCTTGAAACCCTAAGTTGAATCCTTCTTCTTCTTCAAGTTTCTAGAGAGAGAAATATTTTGGAGATAGGATTTGATCTTCTTTTGTGAATTTGAAAGAATGAAGTAAATGGGCTAATATGGGGGTTGAAGATACATATATAAGGGTCTTAGTGAAGGGTAAAATGATGTATTATATAAACTAATTAATTAGGAAAAGACCCAACTGCCCCTGAAAATAACTGTCAGCTGGCCACCAACGGACCCCAGTGGACGGACCGTGGTCTGACCTATAGCCCGTCCTGGTGGACCGTCGTTGGACATAAAAAACTTGGAATTTGGCCCATCGAACCACGGACCGTGGTCTGACCAATGGTCCATTGGTCAGGCCGTGGTTCTGGCTTTTCTCGTCTGCCAAGGGTGCCCCAACTACGGACCACACCTACGGTCTGTGGTCCCTTCCACGAGCTGTGGGTGTGCGGTGTGGGTTGCACCTGCAACTTCTGAAAATTTATTTTATTACCCTTTTACGGATACGGGGTGTTACAAAATTACAATAATAATACCAATGTATAGAGGAACTATATGTTTTATTATGACTTCCTTAACTTTGCTTACCAATATTTGAAGGGATGTCACGTTCAGATAAGTAGTTAGCTTCTCTCCGATTTTTTTAATCTTAATCCCCTTGCAAGATTCAGTACATGTTCCAACTGCATAATGTTTGATCAACTTGTTAACGTGAATATGTGGTTTACGTCTTGATGTCACCTGCAAATTAAACTCTTTTAATTACCATACATACATAGAGTCAATCTCATTACTTATTCGAATATAATTTTGTTGAGCTAACCTGCAATGTTTCTTCACAATGGCTTAATTTCTTCTTTGTTTCACGAACTTCCCCATATACAATAAATTGTAAACCTCAATCAAAGATCGAAACTTTTTGTTTCTCTGCAATTGATGGTAGACATGTTTGCCAACAATTATTAAATATTAAATTTGTCACAATCTCATCAAAGGAAACTTACATAATCAATTTTGTTGGATGGAAAATATCAAAAATCTATTCTCAAAAGGTAATTATATGGATGAAGTGGGGAGCATCAATATTTTGTAAATCAAGTTGTACCCACAAGATATTTGAGTATCAATACTTTATATTCTAAAGGATCATGGTTTGGCCAACATAATATGATGGTATTTCTTTTCAATATGAGTAACTGTTTATGTGGTTTATTCTGTTTTGTTTGTCCCATTTCAACTTCTTTAATTTTATGGAAGAAAAATGACTAACTTCTACTTCTACCTATATTGCTAGGCCAGATCTTATTTAAAAAATTTAATCAAATTATGTACCCAGATCAATGGTGGTTGTGGTTATGCATCTCTTACGATTCACTAAATAATTGGATGTGAGATGATAACTTCCATCCTAAATCATAATTTCATTTCTCTACAAATTAATTTATTTTGGGAAAAATCAATTTTAAGAGCTTCTCTTTCTAAGAAAATTGTTTAAAGTGATCGCAACCTCTAGATTTATCACAAATTAAATTTATTTCCACCATAAGAATGTTATTTCTCTTTCCATTTGGTAAAACCTAAGATGATTGATCTCCTCCAAGAAAAAAATCATCTGACTAGTAATTGTAATTAATTTTCAAACTAGAAAACTTCTATTTTATTCATTTCACTTGTATGTGAAATGACTCTATGTAAATATTTTTAATATAATTATCAATTTTAGTCAAAAGAGTTTGTATACGTTTTTTAGAGGGATGAATAAGAGAGATCACTCGAGATAGCTTGATGATGTCATAGGTTGTTTTATATATTGATGAATCAGTCCATTCATGTGAAACTATGGTAAGTGGAGGTGTTAAATCGCATATGGAAGAATATTTTCGCAAAAGACTTATTTTCTTAGCATGAATTTCACAAATTTCATACATTCAACGATATCACCTTACTCCTTCAATTATCAATTACCATCATCATTAACCACCATTATTAAACACCGCCATCAACCGCTCACAATTACTATCCTCAACCATCACCACTATCAATTACTACAATCAGTCAACACTAACAATAGCTATTATTTACAAATACTATAGACATCAATCATTAAATTATACAACTATCAACCAGCACCAAACTACTTTTATTAACTTTTACTACAATCATTTCAAATATGTCTACTATCCACACACCATTATTAGTTCACCTACAATCTTCAATTGACATTCATAACCACCACCACTAGACATCACAATAACCATATATTTTTTTGAATATTTTGTTGATGCAGTATTTTTTTCATTAAATTTTAGGGAAAATTGGTTAAATGACACCAATATTATGATTAGATTTGTTGTAACACACTCATACTTTACAGAAGTTTCTATGACTCGCCTGGATATTTTTGTTAAAATATTTTTAGACATTTATAAGGTTAGCTCAACAAATAAAAGTTTTCTTATTTTGTTTGTCTATACGCTGATCAACAAGAAAAACAAAGGTTTTTTAATCATTATGATTATTTTTCACACTTGTTTTTCCTAGAAGAAATCAATTTAATCATTTGAAATTTATTCCACGAATTATATATCCTTCTATAATCGAGTTTTGGCTAATAAAAGTTAAAACAAGTGTCGTTTTAGCCATTTTCGTAAATTTTATATTTGTCAAATTTTTAATTGAGATTTTTTTAAATCAGAAGTACAATAATAAGCAGTCTTATTATTTAGTATTTAGATCTTAATCCATCATCTTAATATTGAAATGTATATTCAAGGATTCATGTACATCGCATTAAGATTTTTTCCTAGAGACTTTCTCTTTATTTCATAAAACAACTAACATTAAAAAGTTGTTCAAGCACCCATCGAATTATTTTTTTACATGACTTAAAAAGAAATAAAATTAAAAAAATTGTAAGTGGATAAACTTTTCAAAAGCTTACCTCCAAAACACCGGGTTTCAGTTCATCAAGTGCGGTAAAAAGATATTAGAACTTCCATTAATACTGCATCCTCATCATTCTCAATTTTGTGTTGCTTCTAGTAGAAAATATGAAAAAAAAATGTAAGCTCTTATTTAAAACGAAAAATTAAAGTTCTAGAATACCCAAAAAAAGATGAGTGTCCATCAATCATATGCATTTTTTACAATATTAATGACGGTTGTAGTCACGTGATTATTCACTAAATTCACTTTAGAGGATGTGCACAACTTCTATGTCTATCACAAATTGAATTAAGTTCCAACATAGCAATAATTTTTTTTAAAAATTTGGCCAAACCTAAGATTATCGTTCTCCTCTTTTCTTAACTAGATTTATAAGAACTTGCATTGTGGAATAGAAAAACTTATCTTATCCAGTGCATTGGTATGTGAAATGATGCTATTTAGTTATAATTACTAAAAATGTCCTCCGTAGCCAAATATATTATATACTAGTATACCTTTCCGCGCGCTGCGCGGTGCGTTGATAAATACAATTATAACTACATGTTTATTGAGTGATTTTAGGATTTTATTTATTAAAAAAATGATATTATAAAATTTATATGAGAGACTATTAACATATTTAACACCTCAACATGTATTTAACAAAATACTTTATGAAAATAAATTAATATAAGGTTAGTTCATTATTTAAACTTGTCAATAATAATTTTTAAAATTATTTTATTGTGTAATAATAATATTAATTTAATATTGCTCAAATACACAAGGTAATGATTTGTATTATTATTATTATTATTATTATTATAATAAATTAAATATATTATTAAGTGCATTGTACATTTTATTAGTTATTTTTAATTATAAAATTATTACATTTTAAATTATCCGCGCAACACGCGGGCACGTATACTAGTTTTTTGAATTTTAAAATTGACATTTTACACTTTTTTTTTGGATTCTAAAATTTTTCATTATTTGTTTTTTAAATAATATTTTTATTTCAAATTTGTATTTATAAAATTTAATTAGTTATAATTTAAAATCTGAAAATTGAAAATAATATTAATATTGTAGTTCCTAAATTTTAGCACAATTATATTATGATGCCTTTTATCTATAATTCAAAAGCAAGACTTGGTTTTTTTAAAAAAAACTATTAACTACCCACTAAAACAACTCCTTAAAATTCTCCATTTATTAACGTGATGTATCTTTTTTTTTTCATTTTAAAACTAATAAATTTCCTCCCTTCATAAGTTAAAATTTGAAATTATAAGAATATTATGTTAACAACTTTTATTTTTATTTGTAGATTTAATATTCATTTTGAAATTTGAAAGTATTCACATTTATTCTAATTCGTTAATAAATATTAAATTCATTTTTGTGGTGTTGGAATATATATATATATATATATATATATATATTATTATAATAATAATTATTATTATTAGTTAACAATTTGCCTTTAATTTCTGCTATAAAGAAGGAGTAACTTTGAAAAGTTAAAATTGATAATTACCCCCAAAATAGAGTCGTCCTTATCAAAGTTTTTCAGTTTTCCTTTTTAATTATTTTAAATTCAAATTAAAAAAAAAACATTAACCAATTTTTAATTTTAGGAAAAAATAATAAACACAGAATGATTTAGTTGGTTACTTTTTTTTCTTTTTTTTTTTGTTAATTTTAAATACAAATCTTTAAAAAATTAAATTTATTTTTTGAATTCTAAAATTGTTGAATTTTTGTGGTGCTGACACGTGTTACTTTTTTCTTCTCCTATTATATATAGATAGATGTTTTTTTATAGAAAGATAAAATAAGAGAAGATTGTTTGAGATAGTTTGTTTATGTCATATGTTGTTTATAGATGTATCGGTCCATTCATTTAAATTATGGTAAGTGAAGGTGTTAAGTAGTATCTTTTTTCTGGGAATATGGTCGGCCATAAATTATTGTGTTCGTGATTGTTCATCCAGTAATGGATAAAATGCTCCAGTTTTCCATTCTAATATGAGGCAGGAAAGTGGATTGTGAACAGGTTGGTACAAAGTCATTCATCATGCTCAAACATCAGTCGATCGCTCGTTAGGGACAGTTTATAGATCATAAAATTTCCATAAATGGAATGAAAAGTGGGTCCATGTAAATATGTGTGATGACCCAAAAAGGGGTGTGATGACACTCGTCCTATCCCACCAAGAAAAGTCAACCTGTAACACCCTGGAAATATTTTGAGCTAAGACTCAAACCATCCTTCGTTGTGAGTAGGATTTTACCAAGGAAGTTAAAATTTCTTAAGTATTAAGGTCAGGTCACTAGATGTAGCACCTTGAGTTCCAAAAAGAACTAAATTGGAAATAGCAAAATCTGAAATTTTGCAAGTTATGAGTTTTGGGTCAACTTCAAATGCCCATAACTCTTTGTACAGAATGAGTTAGGTGGGCTACTAGGTATCAAATGAAAGGTATTTGAATTATCTTTCCAACGCCACCGAGTTTGCTAAGTTTCGAGTTTGGATGAGTGAGATATGCCCTTTTGAAGTCAAGCTGTCCAAATAAGGAAAGTTACCCGAAAATAGTAAGGGGTATTTTGGTCTTTTCCTTACCCAATCAGATTTAATTCATTTTAGTAAGGTTTAAAGGGTCTAATCTTATTAGATTCAGTTTTATAATCCTAATATACGCCCAAGGTTTTAGTTGAGAGTTCAAGAAGAGAAAAGAGGAGAAAAGAGGAGAGGATCAAGTGTTTGTCGAGATTCTTGTGTGTTGTAGCGGATTTTCACCATGGGTTTGATCCTAAGAGGCATGTAAGCTTCCATAGTATTGGGTTTGTTCACCTTAGGCATTTTCCTAGTGTGCCCCACCCACGAAGCCCACCTACGGGGCGTGGTTGGCCCTTGTTGGTGACACCCGCACTTTCTAAAAATTTGCCAAGCTTTCCTCTTTTGAATCTGGGGTGTTACATAATCTCCCCCTTGAGATCATTCGTCCTCGAATGAGATTTTAGGTACATTCCTAAACGAAAAGACTCAAGACTAGCAACTCATCATGCCTGCAACTCATCTATATGCACACAACTAAAAAGGAAACATCAACTCCAATCTCAACATACTCAATGCACCACAAGGGACTATGAGCTACATCTAACAATAGAATATGCATGAAATCCTAATATTTCTCATGTTCAAGGAGAAACTATCATCTCCAACTTAAAACTATGATCAACATAATCTCATGGAGCCTATATGTAATTCAATCTTAGAAAGCACAAATTCAAGGAGGGGATATCCACTCCAAGTTAAGACATCTTCTACACTCATCTCATAACTTCTATATGTAACTCTAACTCAATACTCAACAATCATAAGGCAAATAGTTCACATAAGTTATTTCATTCACAACTTAAGCTTTTTCATGAACATGCAAATTTAAGGAAATCATGGAAATACATAAACACACATGAATTCAAACATAAGCAAAACAAGAGGAACTCATTACCTCAATCTAGAATAGGAGGAAAAAGATGAGGATATCGGGACATCATATCGGCTTCGGCTTCCCAAGTAGCACCCTCAACTAGATTGTTTCTCCATAATACCTTAACAGAAGCAACCTTTTAATTCCTCTATCTCTTAACTTGCCTATGTAAGATCTCAACCAGAACTTCTTCATAAGAAAGGTTCTCTTTCACTTGTTACCCTTCTAGGGGAATTATGGATGTCGGATCTCCAACACACTTTTTCAACATAGAGACATGGAAAAACAGTTTCACCGATGCCAACTCGTTTGGCAAATCAAGATCATATGGAACCTTACCAACACATCTCAAAATTTGATATGGGCCAACAAAACGGGGAATAAGTTTCCCTTTCTTGCCAAACCACATTACACCCTTCATGGGTGAGATTTTCAAGTAAACCCAATCATGCACATCAAATTCAAGGCCTCAACTTCTTACATCGGCATAAGAATTTTGTCGACTTTGGGCCGTTCTCAACCTCTCTCTAATGAGTCAAATCTCTGTATAGCCTCATGAACTAACTCGGGCCCTATCAAGGCAATCTCACCCACTTCGAACCATCCGATAGGGGATCTACACCTCCTACCATAAAGAGCCTCAAATAGAGCCATACCAATACTCGAATGGTAGCTATTATTATAGGCAAATTCAATCAAGTGCAAATGGTCATCCCAACTTCCCTTCAAATCTATTACGCAAGCCTTTAACATATCTTCCAATGTTTGGATTGTACTTTCCGCTTGCCCATGGTTTGGGGGTGAAAAGTTGTGCTAAGCTTATCTTTAGTGCCAAGACCCTTTTGGAACGACTTCCAAAATTGTGAAGTAAACTAAATACCTCTATCAGAGATGATGGACAAGGGTACTCCATGCTACCTTACCATATCTATCAAGTACAACTTAGCATAATCTTCCACCATATAGGAAACTTTGACGGGAATGAAATAGGCTAACTTCGTCATTCGGTCAACTATAACCCAAATCGAATCATACTAGTGTCGAGTTCGTGGCAACCCTACTATGAAGTCCATATTCAAATCTTCCCACTTCCAAGTAGGAATGCTAATATCTTAGGATAAACCTCCTGGTTTTTGATGCTCAACCTTCACTTGTTGGTAATTAGGAAACTTAACCACAAATCCCGCAATATTATTCCTCATACCATTCCACCAATAGATCTCTGGCAAATCACAATACATCTTGGTGGCTCCCGGGTGAATAGAATACCGAGAACTATGGGCTTCAGATAAAATTTGTTCTCATAAGTCATCAATAGCTAGAACACATAAACGACATTGGTACCTTAGGACACCATCTCCCTCTTAGGATAAAGACTCTACGGACTTCTTTAGTACCGCTTCCTTCATTTCTACTAAGGTCAGATCAAGACATTGGTTTGCTTTCACATCGGCCACGAAAGACGATTCGGAACCATTATGGACCATAATACCACCCTTGGTGGAATCTACTAGGTGAACTCCTAATCTGGCCAACCTATGAACATCTCGAACCAACTCTTTTCTCTCATTATCAACATGTGCAACACTACCCATTGACAACCGACTAAGGGCATCCGCCACCACATTTGCTTTACCAGGTGATAGATAACACTCATATCATAATATTTCAATAACTCAAGGCACCTTCTTTGGCGAAGATTTAGATCTTTTTGGGTAAACACATATTGCCATCACTTGTGATCGGTGAAAACATCAACATGGACCCCATACAAATAATGCCTCCAAATATTTAAGGCAAATACAACCGCCGCTAATTCAAGATCGTGGGTAGGATAGTTCTTCTCATGAACCTTTAGCTGCCTCGAAGCATAGGCAATCACCTTACTATTTGGCATAAGCAGACATCATAAACCCACTCCAGAGGCGTCACAATATACCACAAAGCCATCCATACCTTCCGGTAAGGTCAACTCTAGAGCGGAAGTAAGTCTATCTTCCAACTATTGGAAACTTTTCTCACAAGCTTCGGATCATATAAACTTGGCCTTCTTTTGAGTCAAGGCTATCAAAGAAGTTGCAATGGAGGAAAACCCCTCGACAAAACTTCTATAATAACCGGCCAAACCCAAGAAGCTTCTAATATATGTCGGTGATAGAGGTTTAGGACCACTCTTGACCGCATTTGTCTTCTTTTCTACCTCAATACCCTTGCTTGAAACAATATGGCCAAGGAAAGCTATGGACCTTAACCAAAACTCTCACTTACTAAAGTTCGCATAGAGTTGCTGGTCCTTGAAAAATTGCAATACAATCCTCAAATGATCAATATGCTCATTCTCACTTCTTGAATAGATCAAAATATCATCTATGAACACAATTACGAACATATCAAGATATTGTCTAAACACCATATTCATCAAGTTCATAAACGCCGCCGGAGCATTAATCAAACCAAAAGACATAACCAAGAACTCATAATGACCATATTGGGTTCTAAAAGTTGTTTTCACAATATCTTCTTCTTTAACCCTCAATTGGTGATAACCCGACCGGAGATCAATTTTAGAGAAATAACTTGCCCCTTGAAGTTGATCAAATAAGTCATCTATTCTTGGAAGCGGATACTTTTTCTTGATGGTTACTTTGTTCAATCGGCGGTAATCAATACACATACGGAGTGAACCATCTTTCTTCTTAACAAATAACACCGGAGCACCCCATGGAGAGATACTCGATCGAATGAAATCCTTATCCAATAAGCCCTTTACTTGTCCCTTCAACTCCTTAAGTTCCATCAGAGCCATTCTATAAGGAGGAATAGAGATAGGTTGGGTATTGGGGAGAAGGTCAATCCCAAAGTCTATTTCTTTTTTGGAAGGAACACTGGGTAAATCATCATGGAAGACATCTAAAAAATCTTTTACAATAAGGACCGACTCAAGAGTAGGAGTTTCAAACTCCACATTCTTCACTCTAACAATATGGTAGGCACAACCCTTCGAAATCATTTTTCTAGATTTTAGGTAAGAAACAAATTGACCTCTAGGCATATCATTTCCCCCTGCCACTCAAGGATAGGCTCATTTGGGAATTGAAATTTGACCACTCTAGTCCTACAATCAATAGAGGCATAATAATAATGCAACCAATACATACCCATGACATCGAAATCTATCATGTCAAGTTCTATCAAATCAACCAAAGCAACTCTATGGGACAAGGAAACGAGACATCTTCTATAAGTCCTCTAAGCCACCAGAGAATCACAAACAGGGGTAGAGACAGAAAAGGGTTCTAATAATATATTAGGAAGCATATCAAATCTCATAGCTACATAAGGAGTCACAAATGAAAAAGTAGCACCCGGATCAAGTAAAGCATACACATCTGGGGAACTCTCTTAATCACCTCTACTTTAGAGAGCCTAAAAATGGTTTTCTTAGGAGCATTCCAACCCGAACCACTTGGACCAGATGAAGGGTCGGGTTGAGCCCTACGACGATCATCTCCATCATTCTTGGCAACCAAAGGACAATTCCTTATTTTGTGATCAGTTTTCCACACAAAAAAAAACATTAGAGCCCGCTAGACACTTCCGTTCATGATTTCTCACACATTTAGCACAAGTAGGCATAGGAGGCCTATTACCATCTCCTTGAGGTTTCAGGTTAGACACCCTCTCATTAGTAGGCCTTGAAAGAGCACTTCTCTTTGCTGGAACCTTGAACGACCCCATCCACCGGACCTAGCATATTAATAGTTACCATCATCCACTCTTGCTCTCTTTGCCTCTCTAGATCTTTCCTTGAGATTTTCTTCCTCAATTTATTGGGCATGCACCATAAGGCGAGAAATATCCATGTCATGAAAAAGCATAGTGGTGCGGCACTCTTTGACTACTATATTGGACATTCCCAACACAAACTTACTCATCTTGGTTCTACAATCTGCCATAATGGAAGGAGCATACTTGGATAGTTGAGTTAACCTCAAAGCCTATTCATTTACACTCATATTTCCTTGCCTAAAGTTTATGAACTCAAGTACCTTGGCCTCTATAATATCTAGAGGGAAGAATATGTCAAGAAATGCACTTTTGAACCTCTCCCATTCTTTAGGACCCACTTCAACCGGCTTTGCTCTTTCCACTGATTAAACCAAATCTGAGCAACCCCTTTGAGTTGGTAAGAGGCTAGCTCCGAGTTCTCTACCAGAGTCACACCCATGATAGCAAGTACTTTATAGACCTCATCGATAAATTTTTTAGGGTCTTTCTCAAGTTTGGAGCCATAAAATTTGAGAGGGTTCATTCTTGTGAAATCCCTCACTCTTGTCACCACCGTACCCACACTTGGGTTCATAGGGGCTACAACCTCTCTATTATCTTGTGCCATCATGGGTTGAGCCAACACTTGGAATGCCGACCTAAACTATGCTTTAGTCATATTCTCATTCAATGGGTCAATCAGAGTTTGAGGAGGAGCTTAGGGAGGAACCTCTTGCTCAACATTGCCTTCCTCCATCCTTCTAGCATTAGCCCTTCTAGTAGTCATATACTAAAAACCATCGGGCACAGACTAGGAGAAAGACTTATAGAGTTAAACAATATGGAACGACTTAAAGAAGTGAAGAAGTGGAATTTCCTAAACATATAATAGCCTCTTATTCATAAATGTGACATGCTTCACACTTATGAACAAGACTCTACTAGACGTTGTTTGAGATATCCTAGAACCATTCTAAACATTGTGCTTTGATTAACAGGTTTGTCATGACCCAAGGGTTCCCCCTATATTTTACAAGGCATATAAGACCCCGAGAGGACTCATACAAGCCACTTAGCATATCATAACATAAAGTAATAGAAATGAGTGGAAATTAAAAAATTTCAATACAATCAAAGTCTTTTATTAAAAGCAAGCGGAAGTCTAACTTGACATTGTCTCAAACTATCTAAACATAAGAGAATATAAATCTTGGTACGCATCCCATACAATAGTCTCAAACGTAAAAGAAAGACATAATGAGATAGGGTGATCCAATCATCGAATACAATGAGGACTTACCAACGCTCCACTTCTCAATCCTCTAGGAACCTAGCCACACGTGTGTTAATTAAGGACGTTGAACTCTACATTTGATAAGAATGTAGGCAAGAGTATATGTTAGTACAATCAAGTACTATATATGATGGCTAGCATAAACAACATAAACATAAGCATTAGTCAACATAAGACATAAGGCATATGCATAATCAATACATATAAAGCATCATAATGAAATTTGAATACTTCCTTAAGTAACATCACTTATCCTTATCCAAGACTTAGGTCATCCGCCTCTAGTCAAGCTTACATCATGGAAGGCATATCTAGCAACACTCCAAGAAATCATCATTATAACATAATCACATTAATCATACTTACTTTTAAAGACATGGGGATTCGCCTCAATGCCTAGCTCATAAAGTCTAATGGGTATTGGCCTCTTGCCTTACTTACTTTTGGATTGTGAGGACCCGCCTCCAAAACCTCATCATATGCTGTGGGTGATATATCGGGTATTTTTAATACATTTCACTTAAGATTTGTGTGAGTCTAGGGCCATTTTGTATTAGAATTAATGTTTATTGTGTTATATTTGCAGGAAGTAGGCTTGGACGAGCTCGAGAGAGATGATAACTAAAATTCTGTAGAAGGAGCCACCTACAGAAGTGACCTACGGACCGTAGGTCCAATCACAGTCTATCGTGGGAAGGCGTGGAATGATCATCAGGGAAATCTAACTAAGTGTGGAACCATAGAGGCCTGTAACAGAGCGTAGGTCGACCCATGGGCCATCCCACACATCCGTCGATGAGATCAGAGATTTGGATTTCCAGTACCAGATGAAAAATTCCAAGTGTGGAGCTACGGAAAGGGACCCACAGACCATAGGTCAACCTATGATCTGTACTACACACCTGTCATTTGTATCTAAAATTTGAAGGTTCCAACCTCTGTGGAAAAGTTCTAAGTATCAAGTTACGGAAGGGACCTACGGACCGTAGATCTAACTACAATCCGTAGGTCAGTCTCATCGATCAAAGCCGCTTCTAGAAGTTTTATTTCCTTATTTAGTTTCCTTTTTGTGTAGGACAAAGTTTTCTATAAATAGGGTATGTAAACCTCATTTTTGGGGTTAGACATTATTGTTTACTTTTAGTTCTTGTTATTTTCTTGAGAATTAACTTGCAAACTTTAGCAATTTGATTTCCGGATTTTGGTTTATAGAGATTTTGGTTTTGAATTTCAATTGGAGATTACGGGTTTCCTCTACTCACTACGTAAGTTCATGAATTCCTCTTCTAAAACTATGAATTGTGTTCTTCCAAGCATGAGTAACTAATTCCACAACTAGGGTTGTGGGAACCATGAGCGAATAACAATATATGAATAATAACTAAGTAATTCTTGAATAGTGTTGATGCATGCATTGTTAATTTTTTCGCTTAGAAGTCTTTTTAACGAGTGCACACGTTAGAACTCCCTTATTTCTACTTGCTAGACCAAGGAGGTAGTTAATAAGAAAAGAATTATCAACAGAGATTTAGTGTGATACTATCTAATAGTTTAATGTCAATTGGTGCGAGGGTGAAAACTAAGTCATACATTGATGTGATGTCTAATCTGAGGTAAATGTAAGGGTTAGTAAGTTATACACACGTAGCCGGACCAATGTGCGGAGTGAAATTCCCTATTTGGAGGACCAATCACTTAGGGATACATATCTTACCACTTTGCATATGATACACTAGGAAAGGATTACTATTATTAGGACTATCGCGTTAAGAGCTTATGGGGAACATATACTCCCTAGTTTCTCTCTCTCATTGATAACAACAAAGTTTGAATCTTGCTCACTTCTTACTTAACAACAATCAGTTATTTGTTTCACAATCTCCCTCCCCCTCCTTTACTTACTTGTCTCGAAAATAAGTTGACTAAATGAATATAATAGTGAGTTAAGTTTAAGCCTAAACCATATTTCTCGTGGGATCGACCCCAACCTACTAGTTGGGTTCTTTATTTGATAACGATTGATTATACTTCTTTAGGGAGGTGTAATTTGAGCGTATCAAATTTTGGCGCCGCTGTCGGGGAATAAGGCTTTTAGATTAAGTTTAACTACATTATTGAACTTTAGTCAATTATTTCCTAATTTTATGTTTACTTTTGTTTTTGTTTCTACAGGTTTCTACTCTAGTGTATGCCAAGTACATGGAGTCGAGGCGAACTATTGACCCCATACGATCAAGAGTTGACCAAAACTTTACGAAAGATGAATAATCAAGGGGTCCAAGTCAATTCAATCAGAGGAAATCTAGGTGATGGAGTTGAGTTGCAACCTCCTGGGTTGTTAATGAGCTCGCTCAGGATCATGGTGGTAATCTACTAGGAGATATATTGAGGGTGCAAAATGTGCTAGAACCAAGGCTGTAAGATAACTACAGGGTCAAGTTTAATGCAGTTGAATCAGAAGGACCCATTGTTCTCCCTCTACTACCTCCAGGGAATACATTCGTAATGACTAGTAGTCTGATGTAGATGCTTACAACGAGGGGTTTGTTTGCTGGTATGGCTTCGGAAGATCCGCATGGACATATGGCCAAGTTGAGGAGTGTTTGTAAGAGTTGTATGGGGTGACCAGAGATGGATATGGACATCATAGGTTTGAGAGTCTTCCCTCTATCATTGACCGGAGATGTTGTGATCTGGTTTTCTAAGCTTCCATTCAACTCAATTCATACATTGGACCAATTGCACAAGGTGTTCATGGCCAATTACATCTCGTTGTCCAAGAAGCTGAACCACAACGATAAACTTAATAACTTCATGGCACTACCTAGAGAGTCTGTGAGTAGTTCATGGGATAGGTTCACTGCATTAATAAGAAGTGTTCTGAATCACCGTATTGATGATGAGTCACTGAATGAGTATTTCTATAGAGGCCAGAATGACAATGGTAAAGTTGTGCTTGATACTATCGCTGGAGGATCATATGGTGAGTGCACTTTTGAGGAGATTGCTAAGAAACTGGAGAATATTTCCCAAAACAATAATGCATGGAGCACTCAGAAGTCAGACACTAGAAGAAGCACTTTTACAGTTTAATCTGCACTTAGTAAATCTGCCGATGACATTCGTGAGGAGATGGCTCAGATAAGGACAAAACTTGAGTTGGTATTGAAGCATGTAAGCGGAGGTCCAGAAAAGGTAAATGCGGTGAATTATTTTACTAGGAATCCACCACCAGCGGTTGAGGAATGCTACTATGAGGAGGATGCGTACTTGGTGAATGATCAGACGGGAGGTTTTCGAGCCAACACTCAAGGTTCCAACTCGGATAATTGGTGCCAAGGGCAAGGAAACCAAGGCTAGAACTATGGCAACTACAACTGAGATGGTCAATATGCCCGGGATGGGAACTATAATCGTGACAATAACTACAAACGGAACAACTATGGCAACAGAAATGATAGGGTTGGTCCTTATGTTCCTCCTGCAAATTGGGAATTTGGCAATAGAAAAGATGGGGGTAGTATGTCATGGATTGAGTATATGATGCAAAAGATGATGAAGAGGTTTGATTCGACTGATGAGAATGTGAAGGAGATACAGAATGACTTGTCTGGAATTGGTCAAAAAGTTAATGCCCATGTTGTGTCGATCAAGCAACTTGAGCAGCAGATAAATCAGTTGTCCACTACAGTGAACCCTCGTCATCCTAGCACACTTCTTAGCAACACCATCCAAAATCCAAAGAACGATAGGCACTGTATGGCAGTCACTACTTGAGGAGGTAAACAAACCATTGACCCACCTATGTCGACTGAGGTTGAAAAAGATGATGATGAGATTGTGGTTACTGGAGAGTCAAAGAATGCTACAGAGAAGGAAGCGGAGATAACCCAAAAAGTTGTCTCCATGCCTAGACCTCCACCTCCATTCCCATAGAGGTTGGTAAAGAAGAACGAAGAAGGAAAATACCACAGGTTTATCACTATGTTGAAACAAGTTTCCATCAATGTTCCGTTGATAAAAGCTTTGGAGAAAATGTATGGGTATGTGAAATTCACGAAAGATTTGGTGACTAAGAAGAGGGTCGTGAGTTTTGAAGATGATGATAGGTTTCAACATTGTAGTGCTATTGCTACTAGGTCACTTGTGCAGAAGAAGGAGAATCCTGGTGCTTTCACTATTCCTTGTACCATCGGGTTGTTGCATTTTGCGAAGGCATTGTGTGATTTGGGTGCTAGCATTAATCTGATTCCATTGTCTATTTACAATAAGTTGGGGCTAGGGGCTCCAAAACCGACTACGATGCGATTACTCATGGCTGATAGAACTTTGAAGAGGCCCATTGGTGTTCTCCAAGATGTACTTGTCAAAGTGGAGTCTTTTATCTTTTCGGCGAATTTTGTTATACTTGATTGTGAGGTTGATTTTGAGGTTCCCATTATCCTTGGGAAACGATTCATTGCTACTGGGTGCGCCTTGGTCGATATTGAGAAAGGGCAGATGAAGTTCCGATCGAACAGTGAAGAGGTAACTTTTAATATCTGTAGGTCCATGAAGTAGGAAAGCGATCTCAAATTAGTGTCAGTGGTGAATCATATTGTTGAGCGAGGTTCTGATGTGTCTATTGAAGAGAGGTTGGGTGTTGATGCACTGGCAGCGGGAATGATGAATTTTGAGGGTGATGGTATTGAAGACTATGATGAATTGGTCGCCACACTTGATAGGTTTGAATTCCATTCCAAACCAAAGAAATTGGAGTTAGATATCGAGAATCGCGACTCTCCACCCGAAAAACCGTTTGTTGAAGAGGCTCTAAAATTGGAGCTTAAGGCTCTACCATCACATTTGAGGTATCTATTCTTGGGGAGAGATGGTACTTTACCGATCATCATTGCGACTGATTTGAATGTGCTACAAGTTGAGGCATTGGTTTCTGTGTTGAAAAGGTTCTAGCGAGCTATTGGGTGGATGATTGCAGACATTATTGGGATTCCTCCTGACATTTGTTCTCATAAAATCCAACTCATGCCGGATCACAAGCCTAGTATCGAGCACCAAAGAAGACTAAATTCGCCTATGCAAGAGGTAGTGAAAAAGGAAATCGTCAAGTGGTTGGATATTGGAGTCATTTATTCCATTGCAGATAATAGTTGGGTTTGTCCTGTTCAGCGTGTGCCCAAGAAAGGTGGGATTACTGTGGTTCCTAATGCGAAAAATGAGCTTGTTCGGATGCGTCCTGTGAGTGGATGGAGAGTATGCATGGACTACCATAAATTGAATACTTGGATATAAAAGGACCACTTCCCTATGCCGTTCATGGATCAGATATTGGACTGCCTTGCTGGTAAGGGTTGGTATTGTTTTCTTGATAGTTGTTCGGGCTACAATCAGATCTCCATTTCTCCGAAAGACCAAGAGAAGACCACCTTCACTTACCCTTATGGGACATTCACCTTCAAACGGATGCCATTTGGTTTGTGTAATGCTCCAGCGACCTTCCAGCGTTGCATGATGTTGATATTTTCAAGTATTGTGGAGGACACTATTGAAGTATTTATGGATGATTTCTCTGTGGTAGGTGACTCATTCGATGGTTGTTTGGATCATTTGGCCGAGGTACTTAAATAGTGTGAAGAATGCAATCTTGTGCTCAATTGGGAAAAGTGCCACTTCATGGTGAAAGAAGGGATATTTCTTGGGCATCAAATTTCTGAGAAGGGTGTTGAGGTTGATAGAACGAAAGTCGAGGTAATAAAAAAGCTTCCACCACCTATCTTCAATAAAGGTGTTAGAAGTTTTCTTGGGCATGCAGGCTTTTATAGGAGGTTTATCAAACATTTCTCCAAAATTGCACACCCATTGTGAAAATTGCTCGAAAAGGAGTGTAAGTTTGATTTTGATGATGCTTGTCTGAGAGCATTTGGAGAGTTGAAAGCAAAGCTAGTTTCCGCACCTATCATTATTTCACCGGATTGGGGAAACCGTTTGAAGTGATGTGTGATGCGAGTGGAGTGGCGCTTGGTGTGGTATTGGGACAGAGGCAAGAGAAGATTCTTCATCCTATTTACTATGCCAACAAAGCTCTAAATGTGGCTCAAAAGAACTATATAGTGACTGAACATGAACTCCTTGTTGTGGTTTTCACATTCGAGAAATTTCGATCCTACTTGCTTGGTACTTAGGTCATAGTGCATACTGACCATTCTGGATTGAGGTACTTGATGGCTAAGAAGGATGCAAAACCGAGGTTGATCAGATGGGTGTTGTTGCTGCAAGAGTTCGATTTTGAGGTGAAAGATATATAGAAAGAGGACAGAAAATCAAGTTGCCGATCACTTGTCCAGATTAGAGGAAGAAGCGATGCTCAAGCTAGGAGATGGGGCTGAAATTGATGATGCTTTTGCAGACGAACATGTATTGGCTGCTTCTCATGATCTGATTCCTTGGTTCGCAGACTTTGCTAACTACTTGGCAAGTGATCTGGTTCTATCGGATTTGTCTTTTCACCAAAGGAAAAAGTTTATGCATGATGTGAAGAAATTCTTTTGGGATGAGCCTTATTTTTTCCGTATTTGTGTTGCTAGGATTATTCATTGTTGTGTGCCTGAGGTTGAGATGATGAGTATACTAGATGCGTGTCATTCTTCGCCTGTTGGTGGGCATCATAGTGGTATTCAGACTACGCATAAAATTTTGCAGTGTGGGTATTACTGGCCTACTATCCACCAAGATGATAATGATTTCGCCAAGTCTTGTGATCGTTGCCAAAGAAAAGGAGGAATTTCAAAGAGGCAAGAGCTACCTATGAATCTGATCTTAGTGATTAAGTTGTTTGATGTATGGGCTTGATTTATGGGTCCATTTGTGAGTTCACATGGGATGAAGTATATTCTTGTTGCGGTTGATTATTTGTCAAAATAGGTGGAAGCAATTGCGCTTTCAAACAATGAAGGTAAAAGTGTCACCACATTTCTAAAAAAGAATATATTCTCCAGATTTGGTACACCTAGGGCGATTATCAGTGATGGAGGTTCCCACTTTTGTAATAAGTTGTTCAAGTTGCTAGAAAAATATGGAGTCCGCCACAATGTAGCCACTCCTTACCATCCAAAGTCTAGTGGGAAAGTTGAAGTGTCTAACAGAGAGATAAAGCAAATCCTTGCTAAGACTGTGAATGCAAATAGAACCGATTGGTCAAAGAGGCTTGATGATGCTCTATGGGCCTATCGCACCGCATTCAAGACTCTCATAGGTATGTCTCCCTACCAACCCGTATATGGGAAGTCTTGCCATTTTCCGGTAGAGCTAGAGCATAAGGCTATGTGGGCGCTAAAGAAGTTGAATTTGGATTGGGGCACCCATCGAGTCAAAGAGTGAATGACATGAATAAGCTTGATGAGTTTCGCCTAAAATCTTATGAAAGTTCAAACTTATATAAGGAGAAGATGAAGAAGTATCATGATCAAAAGATTGAAAAGCGTGAATTTGATGTGGGTGATCTGGTGCTTCTATTCAACTCAAGGTTGCGCTTGTTTCCTGGCAAGCTCAAGTTCAAGTGGACTGGGCCAATCATAGTCACTCAAGTGTTTCCACATGGAGTGGTCGAGCTCGAGAACAAGGAGGGAACAAGGTTCAAGGTGAACGGGCAAAGGATCAAGGTCTACATGGGGAGAGAGGAGAATGTGCAAGAAGTGGTTGAGGCCTACTATCTTGATGAAGTCTGAGTAATCAAGAGGCATGTGTCGTGCCGCGACGTTAAATCAAGCGCTGCTTGGGAGACAACCCAAGATGTACAATCTAGCCAACTATAGGTTTTTCTTTTCGATTTAGGATTTTTCTTTGTTTATTTGAATTTATGTAAAAAAATTCAGATAGGTGTTTTATTTTTGTATTAGTGTTGGCTAGATATAGCACATGGTCCGTGTCTAAAAAGTGTCCAGAAAATGTTAAAAGAAAGTCATAACGGTTGCTACATGTGCAGGGATTAAAAGCCAAATCTGCAGAAAAAGGTTGTGCAGAGGTCTATAGACCCCATCGACGGTCCGTGGTTCCATCCATGGACCATGAATGGCGTCTGTAGACCCCAGGTATGCATCCTAAATTTTTCGAAGTGTTGAGTGACCTACAGACTTGTCCCACGGTCAATAGGTCGACCCACGACCCGTAGACGGGGTCTCGTGGGTCCAAACCTAGGTTTCTGCTGACCCAACCCATACCCCCCATTTAATAAAATCTCTTCATTTAAAATTCATGCCCCACTACCCATATTCCCTCCTAACCGTTTCTAACCCCTCCAAATCCCAAAACTCCATTATTAACTCCCAAAATCACTCTCCTCTCCATACATATCCTCTACTCTTCCATAATTCTCCTTTTTCTCTCCCAAAAATCACCCCATTTCCCCTTCACAGAGAGTTCTTGATCCGAGTTCGGTGTCAAAGACTTGTCAAAGGGTCTAAGGAGTCTATTGCATCCCACAATCACTCACTTCCATTACTTGTAAGGTAAATGACTTCACCAAGACTTTAAATTTATTGTTCTTTGTTGTAATATGAAGTCAGGAAGTGGATCTTGACCTGGGGTGGTAAATGTTGTGTATAAACAATTATTTGTATTCTAGAAACACCCTTAGGACGATAGAATATGATGGTGTTGTCTTTTTAGTCAAATAACTCAGGGTAAATGGTATAAATGACAGTTTTGACTTAGGGTTTCTAGTTTCGATATGTTAATAAGCCATGTTGTATGTTAAAGGAACCCTAAGGATGATGAACTACCATATATTGTGTTGAAATGCATAATTAGACTCTGGTTAATTAATTGATTGGTGAAAATAATGAGTATATTGAGAAGAATGTCTGAAACCTGGCACAGAATAGACCCAAATGATTGTGTTTAGTGATATAACCCAACCAAGGGTTGAGATTGTTCCCACAGGGAGTGATTTTGAGAATTAATAGAAAAATAAAATCAAGTTCTAATTAGTCATAGCTATAAATATTAACAAATAAAAACATACAAAATCTAAGAAGTGACGCAAGCGTCAATTATCAATGGGGGTTTGTATTAATTAACAACTAAAAAGATAAAAAATACAAGGAAACGAGATATGGAGACAGGATTCTTGGGATGTGATAGGAATACGAGTTAAACTAGACTATCGGGTACATTCTTTTGATAGTAAATTGTTGAGCATTTGTGACTAGGCTAGACTATAGTGAGGGTAAATTCTCTCTCGAGCAACTTACCCCGAATCAACTCGGTTTCTCTCGAACACTGAGTTGCCGCATTAAGCACAACCTCCGCCTTAGCGCATTCACTCTCTCGAGCTGAATGTGTGGGAGAAGGACTAGGATTCACTCTCTCGAGCTGAACCCATGTCGATCCAATACCATCGGCTATCAATTTAGTAGTCTTAGTTTTATGACCTCTCACTCGAGCAAGCCAAAAACACTAAGATGAAATTATATTTGCAACAACAATCCCATTAAGTTCATACATAACTACTAAACTAAATGACATTTAAACAACAAATAAAACATCAACAAGCAAGACCCAACATATAATTTAGCCCATATTCACAAAATCACACCCCAAGAATTGGGGTTTTAGCTAGACATGTAAATGAGATAAAAATTTATACCATTATCAGTTTCCATCAATTGGGTATGAAGGATTAAGTCTTAAAACACGTCAAGAGTGAAGAATCTTCGAGACCCACATCTAATTTCTTGGAGTTGAAACTCTTTGAATCTTCAAGGTCTTAGAACAGAGTCTCCAAAACCCTCTAAAACTTAAACTCTCTCAAAACTATAAAAAGTTCGAATAGTAGAAGTGATACTAAGCTAGAAACTTAAAAACAAGCATTTATAGTGTTTGAAAATTTATGATGCGGAGGACCATTCGGCGCAGTTAGTTGGAATCGCCAATACACTCGGCGATCCGCCTTTTGGTTGATTTCATCGCCTTCTTGCTTTAGCCTCTAGCTTCTTCGCGTTTTGGGTCGCTGGGCGATATGGTACTGCTTCGCGAAACCGCTCGTCGACATGGCGACTGCTCCATTTCATCTTCAACTTGATCTTTCCCTTCAAGGCTCAGCACAATAGAACAAAAGACGATCTCCAAGCCGATCGGCGACTCGCCACTTGGGCTCGACGATCTTTAGGCCTTCATTTTTTCGTTCTTTTCAGCTGCCTTGTTCCTTTTTGCCAAGTAGTGTCCATGTTTTGCCTCAAACTCCAAATACCTGAAACTTAAGGGTTTACATCAGATATTGAGACAAAATATGCATTTGAGGACACTAATTCTATCAAAATATAGCCCTAAATGAGTCCAATTTGTGGACTCATCAACACCCCCAACTTAAACTTTTGCTTGTCCTCAAGTAAAACTCAAGTTCAGCAGTTCAAAAAGGATGCCTCAAACAGTGCTACACAAGACTCAATCATGAATGTACACAACAAGACTCAACTTAATCATGCACATATCAATTGTTTACTCAAAGATTCAAGTTGTGACATACCATTATCAAAGATTCTCAAGCTCACTATACTTGCTTCAAATGCAAGTTCGAGCTCAACAAAGGTATTTGAATGACCTCACACAAAGAATAATTCCACATTCACACTCAATGGTTTGATCAGTTAAAGTTTTGGAATCAAATGCAATGCTCACTCTCACAAAGAAGAACACAATGCATGCTTTCACCCATAGGTTTGCCCGTCTTTTCCAATCAACAATTATTCCCGCTCACTCAAGATCAAAAAGTTCTTTTCAAGGCTAGTAATGGGGCTGAGTGCAAAGGTATGGTTTTTTAAGATCAGTGACTTTCATCCTCGTACAATGTGGTGCTTTCAACACTCCTTTTTCTCTTCTATCATCATTTTCTTTAATGCTCATAAGTCATCCCATTATTCACTTCCATGGATTGTTCGGAACCCCCATTCCTTTTTGCATTTTCATAACTTTATTTCACAACTTTTTCTTTTCTCTTTTTTTTTTGTATGGAGGGGTTCCATTTTTTTTTCAACACCATGGGTTAAAGGGGACTTTTCTTGCACTTCTTGACTTGCCTTCTCTTTTCACCATACCCCCAACTTAGGCTTTTGGCCTAAGTTGTCTTTTTGATCAACCACAAATCAAGAGGATTTTAGGTAGCGGATTGAGAAAGGTCATGTTTTTATCAAGTTTCTTCCAAAGAAAGGTAAGGCTCAAGGGGTGTTCAAAAGAGGTTCACACACTCACAAGGTAGGCCACAAAAGAGGTATATGTCAAATTGGCTCAAACTCTTCGAAGTTGCCTAAGATCATATCAAGAGATAGCCTTACTTAGTTGACCGGACCAACTGGGAAAATTCTAGGCGTTATCATGCATGGTTCACAGTAAGCTTATCACACAAGGCATCGACACCAAAGTTAAACAAGAGCCCACACTTTCGCTAGTGTGCAACGCTCATCACACGAGAATCAATTCAATAATTGGCTAGTCACAACGAGATGCAAAGAGTTCACATATTGACTATGTAACTTCACTTGGTCTCATCGTGGCCGCACATTCATGTTCATTCGATTATGAGCACTATTTGAGTCATCGATATTGATCAAAACCGAGACTCAAATTTGCTAAAGAACAACCACATTCCACACATACAAGAGGTGGCAAAAATTTAATTTTTTTTGGAAGGGTCAAAATCATTTACAATTTAAAATAAAAGGAGCCACAAGCTCAAACATCCACAAGAAGCAGTGTAAAACACAACATTATGATTCACTACCCAACAAGAATATAACACACAAAGGTAGGCCACACCCCACCACAATTAAAAACATTTTTCCTCAAATGCAAATAATAATATCCAAAAGTGAAAAGAAATAAAGACAGAGAGGGAGGTAAAGAGGGAATCATGTCTAAGCAGTCGCTCCATCTGTCTGGGCATCAGTGCTCGATGCCTCACCCCGAGCCTAGGCATCAGTGACCGAGGTCACCTCAGGAGGAACAACAGTGCTAGCTTCACTAAGTTCTGTTGACTATGAGTCTGCCAGAAAGACATGCACTGCCCTGTAGAATCCCATGGCCCATGACGGAATATTAGGGTCCAGGGTAATGATTTTCCTGGAAGAAGTGGGCCTTTTTCCCTTGTCTTTTCCAGTAGTTGTGGGTAGTTTTGAAGCTTTTCCTTTTGACATAACTGCATCCTCTTTTATCGCATTCCCTTTGGACTTCTCTTGAGATGGCGTTATTCTTTCAGCAGCTTTAGATTTAGTCATGTCTACAAAATCTTGAAGAGAAGTTATAGAAACTTAAATAAAAGCACATCAGAATTATTTCGAACAGACTCACCAAACTAGAGGGTGACTTGCCAAATTTCTTGGGCGAGCTTAGATCGAGCTCGCAGAAGGGATTAGCTCTAAAATTGCAGCAAATAGGCTATGAGAAGACCACTCAGTGTGTAGCCATTAGATTTCGGTGAACAAGGACAAGCTCGCCGAAAGTTCCAGTGCACAAAGGCTAAGGGGTGCAGATAAAGGGCGAAAGAGAAGACTTTTGGCGAGTCACCGAATGCTTTTGGCGACATCAATCTTCTCACCAAAAGTTACAGAATCAATCATCAAATAAAGCAAAAAATCTAAAATGAGATGGGGGCATTAGGCGAAGTGCCAAGTGGTTCGGCGAGCTCAACCCAGCTCGCCAAATGGCCCAACGTGCCTATTTTCAACCCAACTTCTCGAATTCAACCCTGCAACCCCCGAAAACAAAATCAAAATCAAAGCATGCACAAGAACAATGAAGGTAGGACCCATAACACCCAAACACAACCCTTCGAATTTTAATCCAGTTTAAGGCATGCAATTTCAGGAACTCAACAGTCACAACTACTCGAGCAAGATTATCAAATTAAATCATGCATATAAACAACCTAATCCTATCAGGCAGGATCAGAACACTTCAACAAGATCAGGCTCTTGCAAATGAGTATAAATTTTGATAAAATAAACTCAGGGCATAGAAAACTAACCTTTGGTGTCGACAAAGAGAAGATTGAAACGCTAGGCGACAATGTAATCCAATCTCAAGCACGAATCAGCACTAAAAATACTCTAAAACTGCGAAAATATAGGAACTACCATGTGGGTGTGAGTTTGGGAAGATAAAAAGTGATGGAAAGTGAATGAGTTTGAAGTTTTAAAACCTTTGGCCTACAAAACCATCCAGTTTTCGCCCATTCGACGATATTAGTCGAGCTCGCCTATCCTCTTAGTGATTCGCCGATTGTTCATTTATCTCGCCGAATTTTACAGACCCTCCAATGAGTGTGGAGGTCCCAACGGCGGTCTCCGTTGAGATCACTGACATGATCGGCGATTTGCCAATAATTTCCCTAAGCTCGCCGAGTTTTACAGACTCCAATTTGAAGATGTCTTGAGTCAAATGGCGGATTAGGTCGGGTTCGCCAACTTCTTTGGTGACTCACCGACTGGAACTATTTCTCACCACCCTGCACTTTTTTGAACACTTTCTACACTTCAACCAGTACAAACAACACACCATTAATAGAAAGCAATAAGAGGTTTTGGGTTGCCTCCAAAACAACACCTTAGGTAACGTCGCGGCACGATGCAAGTTCACCTTCAGACCTCATTCTTGGGGTTAGCCATAGTATCACTAGGCAAACCCCCCTGCCCGTCTCGGATTGAGATGAGACGATATATGACCCATTTGGGTCTCCAATTGCTTTATCGACACTGAATGAGAGGTGACGGTCTGGCTAAGGGTGGACACATATTCTTTCATTTCTTTCAAGAATTTGTCTGACCCTTCAACTTTGTTGAGGATACGAGAGAGCATATCCTCAGACATACCACATTCCGAAACCTTCGGCTTTTGGCACTCATGGGGAGGCACATACCTGTCTTTCTCCCTATCTTTCCTATTAGGATTTTGGTCCCTACATTCCCTGTCACGATCCTTCCAACCATCCTCTCTAGCCCAACCTTGGTTACCACCCTGCCTCCGGTAGTTTGAACAATAACCACAGCCTTGGTTGGCTAGAAAATGTACCTCTTAATTATACAAGGCTTCAAACTTTGTCTCCTCAGGATTTGCACACCCGACCCTCACGACATTGACACTACGGGCACCAGCCCCCATGATATTTTTGGATAAAATGTCAAGTTGTGTCATGATCTTGGCCATGTTTTGGTCTCTCTCATGATCTTATTTTATTTGCTGCTTAGATAGATTGAACGTGATAGGGGAGACCTGGTATTTACGAGTGTACCACGCTCTATTTATGGTCGTCATGCCATCTAAAAGTTAGGCTGCTATTGCATACGGTTGCTGCATCAAGCCTCGAGGTGAATGTTGGTAAGCAACACCTTTGTTTACCGAGTCCAGACTTCGGTAAAAGTAATGCAGCAAAACGTTGTTGGGCAGACCATGAGTTGGGTATTGGAGCACCAACTTTTTGTATCACAGGCAAGTCTCATGGATTGGTTCACCCTCTAGACGTTTTAAACTCTGAATGCTGTCCCAAAGAGTCATCATCTTCGAGGGAGGGAAAAATCGCACTTGAAATGTGTTTACCAATTCCTCCCAAAAAGTGATGGATTCACGTGGCAACTCCGCCAACCACTTGCAGGCCTCTCCCATCAACGAGAAAGGGAATAACCTTAATCGGACTGACTCATGAGAGATGTTTTTGAAAGAGAAAGGTCCGCACACATCCACGAAGTTTCAAAGATGCTTGTGAGGATCCTCATGAGCCAATCTACTGAAAAGTCTCTTTAGTTGCAAAAGTTGCAACATATTGCTCATTATGTGGAACACTGCATTTCCCTCGGCTGGAGGTAAACAGATGGCCCCAATACCTCCCATGAGATGGGGGTCATTAATGTTAGGCTCTTGGACATCGTTAATATTTTCGATGTCGTATTGGTGGCCCACCTGGCTGCCGTTGCTGCCATTAACACTCATGCTTCCTGCTGTCAACACAAACAATCAAAACAAAACTAAAAATTAAGTAAGTAGAACTACAACTAAGAAGAACAAAAACTTTACTAAACTACCAATTCTCAAATAACACCACTCCTCGGCAGCGGCGCCATTTTGATGTTCCACGTAATCAACTGACACTATTTCGGTTCAAGTTCCAAACGATCGCGTGTAGTGATATAACCCAACCAAGGGTTGGGATCGTTCCCACATGGAGTGGTTTTGAGAATTAATAGAAAAATAAAATCAAGTTCTAATTAGTCATAGCTATAAATATTAACGAATAAAAATATATTAAATCTAAGGAATGATGCAAGCGTCAATTATCAATGGGGTTTGTATTAATTAACAACTAAATAGAGCAAAAATACAACGAAACAAGATATGGAGACGGGATTCTTTGGATGTAATAGTAATACGGGTTAAACTAGACTATCGGGTACATGTTTTTGGTGGTAAATTGTTGAGCATTTGTGACTAGACTAGACTATAGTGGGGTAAATTCTCTCTCTCGAGCAACTTACCCCGAATAGACTCAGTTTCTCTCGAACACTGAGTTGTCGCATTAAGCACAGCCTCCACCTTAGCCCATTCACTCTCTCTCGCTGAATGTGTAGAAGAAGGACTAGGATTCACTCTCTCGAGCTGAACCCATATCGACCCAATACCACCGGCTATCATTTTAGTAGTCTTAGTTTTACGACATTTCTCTCAAGCAAGCCAAAAACACTAAGATGAAATCGTATTTGCAACTACAATCCCATTAAGTTCATACACAACTACTAAACGAAATCACATTTAAACAACAAATAAACCATCAACAAGCAAGACCCAATAGATAATTTAGCCCATATTCACAAAATCACACCCCAAGAATTGGGGTTTTAGCTAGACATGTAAAAGAGATAAAAATTTATACCAATATCAATTTCCATCAATTGGATATGAAGAATTAAGTCTTAAAACACATCAAGAGTGAAGAATCTTTGAGACCAACGTCTAATTTCTTGGAGTTGAAACCCTTTGAATCTTCAAGGTCTTAGAACAGAGTCTCCAAAACCCTCTAAAACTTAAACTCTCTCAAAACTGTAAAAAGTTCAAATAATAGAAGTAATACTAAGCTAGAAATTTAAAACAAGTATTTATAGTGTTTGAAAATTTGTGTTGCGGAGGACCATTCAGTGCAGTTAGTCGGGATCGCTGATACACTCGGTGATCCGCCTTTGGGTCTATTTCATTGCCTTCTTCCTTTAGCATTCAGCCTCATCGTATTTTAGGTCGCCGGGGGATATGGTACTGCTTCGTAGAACTGCTCGGCGACACGCCGATTGCTCCATTTCATTGCCAACTTGATCTTTCCCTTCAGGGCTCAGCACACTGGAACACAAGGCGATCTCCAGGCCGATCGGCGACTCGCCACTTGGGCTCAACGATCTTCACGCTTTCATTTCTTCGTTCTTTTTAGCCGCCTTGTTCCTTTTTCCCAAGTAATGTCCATGCTTTGCCTCAAACTCCAAATACCTGAAACTTAAGGGTTTTCATTAGATATTGAGACAAAATATCCATTTGAGGACACTAATTCTATCAAAATATATCCCTAAATGAGTCCAATTTGTGGACTCATTAGTCGGGTCCGTGGGTCTGCTGCACATGAAATATTCACAAAGTTTGGAACCACGGAGGTGGACTACGGTACGTCATTCCATTGAAAAACCGTTCTTCACATCCGTGCTTCCCATTAGAGACCCAGCTTCTGTGAACTCTGACCTACAGAGGTAACCTACGGACCATAGGTCCATCCACAGTCCGTAGGTACCCACCGTAGGTCGACACTACTGCTACTATCCAACATTTTTTAAGTTTTTGTTTTGTTTCATTCCTTGTTCTAAAAAACTTATGAGTGTGTTATTGGTTTGTTTTGTTACTAACTAAGCCTCCACAGGTACAATGGATCCCAAGAAAGCTTTGACTTACGCGCGAAATCAGTGGCATCATCCTTTCGGCTGATCGATGAGGATACTGATGCGGAGACTGAACCTGCATATGTCCCACCTCCTACTAGGACATTCCCTGCTGCACCACGCACTACATGGAATCAAAACCGGCTGGTGATTTCCGACGTGGTCACTGCCCCCCAGTCTGATGAGGGGTATACATCGATCGGTTCACCGGTTTACTCTGAGTCCACATCCAGCTCCACTTCTAATGGCACCACAACCTTATCCTCCAAGGATACTAGTGCGGGGGACATTCCTGTGCCACCAAACACCGATCCTGAACCAGTTGTTGAGGAACCCAATAGATGGTGTGTAAGGGGTCAGTTTCAGATATACAAAGACACACATATGCAGGAGAAGATGGACCGAATAGTCACCGAGGAGCGCTGGGTTCTTACAGGCAGACTCCACACCACGCCCGCCATCCATGATCTCTTCCAGAGGCACAAGTGTGAGTGGATGGCCCGTAGTCCAGGGTCCTTCAGTGAGGAGATAGTGAGGGAATTTTATGCTTCCTACGCAGCCACCCTCAGAGGTTTGATTGAAAGACGGGCCAAGCCCGCCCTCCAGGCTACACTCACGTCTACACTAGTTCATGGGTATTCAGTTGACATATCAGAGACCATTCTATGCAGGTTTCTCTATGGTCCAGGCCACACTCTGCCAATCAACACGGCCGAGTTTGACTATCGTTGGGACATCATTAGCAGCGGGGCATTTTAGAAAAATGTTGAACAGAGAGAGTCCCTTTTGCGCTGGTTAGCCCCTCATCTTGCTTCAAATGGAGAGCGCACCGAGTGGGTTAGCACCCTGAGCGTGCGTATCAAGAAGGCCACCCTGACATTTGTGGCCAAATTCTTCTGGTTGTTGGTGCAGAACTCGGTGTCTCCTACTAAGGAAGATAATGTGTTCATATGGGACTGCGCAGTCATGGTTGCATCTCTAGTTGCTGGGATGGAGGTCGACTTTGCCTGCATCCTGATTGCGGAGATACACGAGAGGTCCACCACCACCTTACCCTTCCCATGCCTCATATTTACAGCAGTGCAGGGATGCAAGAGTACAGATTTGGCACTGTGGCAAGTTGCTTCAGGCGACCAAGACTCTAGATATCGGCCGAATTCGGGATGAGGCCAATGCAGTTGCACCTCACAGAGAGTCACAGGTTGAGGTGACACCATTGGTAGCGGACTTGGTAGAAGATGTGGAGCAGATGCAGGGTGAGGAGCTTGCCCCTCCAGCCACTATTGAGGCTACACCGGCTTCCCAATCTCCGACCGCCAATCAGGCCCCTAGCTCTTCCAAAGCCACTCCCTCATCAGGGTCTGTTGCCGTGCCCTTAGCTTATGTCCAAAAGTTGGAGGCCCAGATGGCTAGCCTGCTTGAGCATGTGAGGCCGTGGATGCAGCGTACGATAGCAGAGTCTGAGGCTAGGATTGAGCAGATGATGTAACACATGATGGAAAAGACGGTCCAGGCCGTTCATAAGCGCCTAGATGCCATCGAGTTAACAGTCCTAGAGTGACAACCTCCACCACTGATGTTTGTGCTTTCCAGACGGAGTTAGCTAGTCTCTGGGCTCATCTTGACACTCTTCTAGCTCCACCAGAGACTGAGCCTGAGTCTTCCCCCACGGCACCGGTTGATAATACGATGTTGGATGCATTATTCAGGGATGAGATGCCGCCGCCTGTTTCTTCCCGTCATGTTGGAAAGTTCCCCCGCTATAGTCAGACTTCTGATGACACTAAGGCTAGGAGAGTTAGCAAGAGGGAGCGCTAAGAGATTGAGGCATCTCAGAGGACATCCATCGTTGATGAGGAGTCGCGGCAGCAACGGGCTAGGGAGATGGGTGCTGGTGTCTCTAGCAGCATGAGCTCTACTTATGGTGAGACAAGAGTTGATGTTAGCACTACTGAGGGTGCTGAGATGATATATGCGGGCACTACTGATGGTGACCCGAGTGTTAATCTAGCGGGCTCCGGGAGACCGGACCTACCCGTTTGTTGAGAGGTCTTCAACGCAATGCGCCACAGGTTTGCTTTACCCTATCCTTTATGTTTTTACTTTTGTTGCATTGGGGACAACTTCACTCTATTTTACTAGGGGTGGGGTAAATGGATTGTGAGTGATAGGGTGAAGTCTGAGTAACCCAACTCATAATCCTCTCTTGGGGTTTTCTTGCCTGTGTTCTTTTCCCCCAAGAGACTGTTTTAATTTATGTTAAACCGGCATGTGTAGGAATGTATGTGTAGGAGTAAGTAGAAAAATGAAAGCATGATGGCATAAATAGCATAAAAAAATGACCCCTGTCCAAAAATGTTGAAATGTGCTAGATCGATAGTCTTGATGAGTTGAATATGTTGGATCTCAATGTGACATGGAATCGATTTGACCTCTTGACTTAAGCTAAAACTTGAAGTGGATAATCTGATAATCTAATAATAAAATAATGTGCCAAGAGTGTGTGAGAAAAATTGAATGTTCAATCAGTTTGTGCCAATCTAGAACTTGCCCCGTTGGTCTTCCTAAGGTGATCTAGGCTAGAAGTTGGAAAGTGATCAAAGGCCATTGTTCAAATTAGTCTACTTTAGCCTAAAATGATCCGACCAAATGAAATCAATGTTCCCTTTTGATCCAAATAATTGAGCCTTACATAGACGATTTCTTTTGATTCACCTAACTCACCTTCCCTTATATAATTGTCTTGGCCCCAGTCCCTCCTTGGACATGTGCACCTCGAATTAGGCCAAAAGCCTAAGTTGAGGGTGGCTAAGTCAAAAGTTACCTCAGTCTTGGTCCTGGTCCAACATCGGATATTGTGCACCTCAACTAATGTAAAATCCATAAGTTGAGGGTGGCTATGAAAGAGGAAACAAAAGAAAAAAAGGGTATGAAAAGAGTTTTGTGTTGAAACGAAAAGAAGAAAATATAGAAAAGGATGTGACTTTGTGCAAAAGAAGCAAAAAGTTGATAAATAAAAGTGCTGAAAAATAAAGTGAAAGAAAAAGAAGAAAGTGAAAAATAAGAGCCGCAAAGTCAAAAGTCACATCCATGTTGAAAAGAGTCAAGGGAAAGAAAGTAATATGCAAGGATGTCAAATATAGGTTGAGAAAAGAGGTAAAAAGCCAATGTCAAGGAGGGTAGAAAGTCACTACATGACCCTGAGCCTATGTTACAAGCCAAGAAAGTCCTATAGTGATCCTAGCAACTAGTTTGGAGAGTATAAGCAGTGAACATAAGGGAAAGCCTATGGAATATAACACTAACTGTACTTGAAGTAACTTCTGAACGTGAGTGTTGAATGAATCCTTATACTCAAAATTCATATCCATTGTGTGAAAAAAGGATTTCTTCTGAAGTGAGGGAACTAGTGGCATTGTTGGAAAATTTGTACCGTAGTGATGGTGAAAAGTGCATGTTTTGGTGTCTATTGGTTGATCTGTGTCATATTTTGATCCATATGAGTTAGCTTTATTGAGTCTGAATGAAAAGATTTTCACTAGAAAAGGGAGTCGGGATAGATAGCCATATGATTGCTTGAGTTTGAATGTTTGCTTCTACACATGTATCGTTTAGAGTCTTAGTGCGTCGCTTGAGGATAAACGACAAATTTAAGTTGAGGGTGTTGATATACTGTGAGTTTACAGTATTTTTAATACATTTCACTTAAGAGTTGTGTGTGTCTAGGGTCATTTGTATTATAATTAATGTTTATTGTGTTATATTTGCAGGAAATAGGCTTGGACGAGGTCGAGGGAGATGACAACTGAAATTCTGCAGAAGGAGCCACCCACGGAGGTGACCTACGGACCATAGGTCCAATCACGGTCCATTGTGGGTATGCGTGGAATGATCATTAGGGAAGTCTGACTAAGTTTGGAACCACGGAGGCCAGTGACGGAGCGTAGGATGACCCACGAGATGTCCCACACATCCGTCGATGAGATCAAAGATTTGGAGTTCCAATACCTGATGAAAAATTCCAAGTGTGGAGCTACGAAAAGGGACCCACAGACCGTAGGTCAACCTACGGTCCGTACTACACACCCGTCATTTGTATCTAAAATTTGAAGGTTCCAACCTCTGTGGAAAAGTTCTAAGTATCAAGCTACGGAAGGGTCCTACGGACTGTAGGTCTAACTACGATCCGTAGGTCAGTCTCGTCTATCAAAGCTGCTTCTAGAAGTTTTATTTCCTTATTTCGTTTCCTTTTTGTGTAGGCAAGTTTTTCTATAAATAGGGTATGTAAACCTCATTTTTGGGGTTAGACATTATTGTTTACTTTTAGTTCTTGTTATTTTCTTGAGAATTAACTTGCAAACTTTAGCAATTTGATTTCCGGATTTTGGTTTATAGAGATTTTGGTTTTGAATTTCAATTGGAGATTACGGGTTTCCTCTACTCATTACGTAAGTTCATGAATTCGTCTTCTAAAAATATGATTGTTCTTCCAAGAATGAGTAACTAATCCACAACTAGGGTTGTGGGAGCCATCAGCGATTAATAACGTATGAATAATAACTAAGTAATTCTTGAATAGTGTTGATGCATGCATTGGTAATTCTTTCGCTTAGAAGTCTTTTTAACGAGTGCACGCGTTAGAACTTGCCTTGTTGCTACTTGTCGGACCAAGGAGGTAGTTAATAAGAAAAGAATTATCAACAGAGATTTAGTGTAATACTATCTAATAGTCTAATGTCAATTGGTGCGAGGGTGAAAACTAAGACATACATTGATGTGATGTCTAATCTGAGGTAGAGGTAAGGGTTAGTAATTTACACACTTAGTTGGACCAAGGTGCGGAGTGAAATTCCCTATTTGGAGGACCAATCACTTAGGGATACATATCTTACCACTTTGCATGTGATACACTAGGAAAGGATTACTATTATTAGGATTACCGCGTTAAGAGCTTATGGGGAACACATACACCCTAGTTTCTCTCTCATTGATAACAACAAAGTTTGAATCTTGCTCATTTGTTACTTAACAATAATCAGTTAATTGTTTCACAAACCCCCCCCCCCCCCTTTACTTACTTTTCTCGGAAATAAGTT
>JAJOOE010001298.1:0-35441 GCA_036250405.1 Solanum raphanifolium | reverse complement strand
TCTAAATAATTAGACCCATTTAATTTAGAATCTGTAATTTTGGATAATGCTGGAACAATTTCAGTCACGGCAGATTTATCCTCAGCCATTTTAACTAATGTTTAGCCAAGAAATTGATCAAGAAGAACAAAGGATCAAAAAATCTGCCACCAAACTGGTCGATAAGAGCAATAGATCGACACTAGAACTGACCAAAGCAGTCACAGAAGCAAAGGAAAAAATACAAACCCGGAAGTCGATGCTGGGACAGCAATGGCAGATGTAATCTGCCAAACCCAAGAAGTCGAAACCTTTTCCCAAGATGCTAGGAAAAGTTCCAATTTTATTTTTTTTGAATCAAGATCTTGAGCCCTAGTGGCTTTGATACCATGTAATTCAACAGAACTCCTTATTTCATATATAAAAACATTACATGTATATATACACTAGCAAGAAGCTATACTAAAGGTAAGAAAATATCCTACAGATCTCTCCTATGATTCTTACAGATTTCTCCTATGATACTACTGACTATATTAGGTAATAGAATATTTATAACATTCTGTCACAGATTTCTTTTATATCCCAGCCTTTAATACTCTCTCCGTTTCAATTTGTTTGTCTTACTTTCTTTTTCAGTCCGTTAAAAAAGAATGTCTCTTTTCTTACATGAATAATTATGTCTTCATTTTCTCAAAGTATACATCATTTCATAATTCGTAGGCATGTTCTTTTTATGAATTTATCTTCCTGCACTGGTATGATTTACTATAGTAAGATGTTAACTTAGTGAACCATAAATCTAGTACTTTTATAAGCTCAGCTCAGTGACTTCCTGTGTGTTCATCTTTTACAGCCCTGTATCAACATCGCTCTTGATTTTATTTCTGCTGAAAATGTGAATGAGTGCATCAGTTTGACTGAGGAGCTTCGCAAACTTCCCAGAAATCATGATTCTAGGAAAGACAAGTTTGGGGTATAAGACTTCTTTTTTGCTTCTACTCCTCTTAAGCATCTGTGTTCTTTTCCTCAAAAATATGGTCTAGAGAATATCAATAAATATGGATTTTAATGGAAAAGAGCACCACTGTATAGCACATAGCAGGACATTTTGGTAATGTTGCAATCGATGTGTTTAAACAGTTCCACCACCCGTGCAGGCTTTTGTATAGGGATTCCTTGGTCTTTGATCCTCTGTTGAAATACTATGTTCTCATTACAAGTTTTACAATATGCATTACATTGTTTTGTTTTAAAAAATACCATCTGTAATGTTAGTTTTTCGCTAAAAACAGTGTTTGCATACGTAAAGATTACTAAATTCTTCTTGTGCCACTTCAGGTAAAGAAAATTATTGTTCAAACAATGAGCAAAGCAGTGAATCTTTTGAAGAAGACACTATTGTAAGATTTCTGCTCCTTATTTTAATTTGTTATATTTACGTTTTAGACAGGCTTCTATCTTCTGTCGGAACACATATGACATAACCATTTAAAGACAAAAGGTAAAATATGGTAGTTGTGCTGTTGCAGCATAATGCATTTGAGGGAAAAAATCAGTTGGGAACTCTTCATCTGATCCAATTTGTGTCTCACACTCTCCTTTTTAGTCGGTCTCTAGAAGAATGACATCTTTCTCATTTTTGTTTTCCTTCCATGGATGCAAATAGGAACTCTGAAGCAGGTATCGGTACAGAACTATGCTTATCAAGTTCGATCAGCAAACATATAAATGTGAGCCACAGTCCCAACATGTTTCATTTCTATGTCAAACTTCATTCCTTGGCTTGTTTTATTTATTTATTTTAATTTCTACTTTTCTAGGCTATGCCAGGACCAAGTATGCCAAAATCTTCTTCCGTTTCGGAAGATCCATCCAGTAGCATGGCTGCCAACAGAGAAGATCCATCAAGAACTGCTCAACTTATTCTGTATTCTCCACCAAACAAGGTTTATACTCAATCAACAACCGATATCATTATATTTCTGCTTTAACTTTACCTTGTTATTGTCATAGAAATTTATGTATGTATATAAAAGTATGCTTTATATTGTCAGGCTCAAGAAACCACATTGGTTCCTAGTCAAGCGATGAAGCAGCTCATCAATATAGATCAGGACGTTGAATCAACATTCCACACCGTTCAGTCATTCTTGAAGTCTTTACAAGAGCAGCATCCCAGGCAACAATCAGGCCTCCCGATCAACAGTACTCCTTCTTCAGCACAAATTCATGCAAAGTTGATATATGAATGCTCTATCAGACTGCCTTTGGCGGTATTTGCTGATGACCCGACGAAAGAAAAGGAAGTGCATGATGCAATTGTTGCATTAAGTGATAATCCCTCATCGTTGTTGAGCGATGAACAAGCCAAGCAATTGCAAAGACTCAAGTATGAATTCCCTTTCATGGTTAAGAAATGTAGGGACTTGGCACGATCCAAATCAAGTTGCCAGGAGTTCTTCACCAACTTTGAAGAGGACAGGGAAAAACTGGATGATTGGATTAGATCAGAACCAAGGTTGAAGGCGAAGTATGAGAAAAAGGAGGAAGAAGCTCGAGAGTTGGAAGAACGACTTCAAGATATAAGGACCATGCAAAAAGAAATCATGGATGAACGACAACAACGGTCTCGAGAATCTCAAAACATCTTGTTGCTATCTCAAGAAAAAGCTGGAAAGATAGAAAGCATCAACAATGAATTGGTAACAACAGAAGTGCAGATGGATGGGTTGTTGAAAAACTGGTCCAACCTTAAGTCTTTATTCCCCTAGTTGTTACTAAGTATTTTCTTTTGTTGTCACAATTTACAGTTGTTTAACTTTCTTCTCGACTTTATGGTTCCTAGGACTAGATACATTTTGAAAAGTGGAGTTATAGTTCTTCTGTATGTATAAATTGTTTGAGGTTTTGGGTTGCTATTGCCTGGTACATTGACGTTTTGGTAGAAAATTTGGTCTCGAAATCTAGTTTAACTCTGCATAAATGTTAATTCCTATTTCCTAGATATTGATGGTACATAGTTTGTGCCATTTGAAAAGCTATAGTTGAAAGGACTATCTATCACTTCACTGCATAGCGATTTTCCAATATTTATTTCACTTCCATTTCTGCGTCACATTTTGTATTTTTGGCAACTTGCGGCCTGATGAGTGATAATTGTTATGGAACTTATGTTGTTTACTGAGTCTAGTTCTTGAAGATCTCCACCAGAAATCAAAAAGTCAAGCACTGGTACTTTGACACTAGTGTTGCTAAGCTGTTAGATTTAAACTGAGTATGGAGTCCTTTTAGAGAATGGTAAAATTAATTGGATCTTTGATTTTTCTAATTCCACTTCAACTTGAGAAGTGCGGAAGAAAGAGGAGCGGGAACAAGAGGCTGTCCTCTCCTGCAAGAAAGATTTTGTAACAAAATCAATCGAACAAATTGAAAAGTCTAATAAGCCTATCGATTTAAGTGCCGCCCTAAAGACTTCTAAAAGTGGGGTGGTTTTAAGTCCACATCCTTATTCTGGTTATAGTGTCGACAAATAGGTTAGCAAACTAGTGAATCAATGGTTGTGCCTTTTCCTAAGAATTGTGCCTTTTCCAATGAGTTGTGACTTTTTTAAAAGCTTGTGACTTTTGTGATAAGGCACAATTGGCACTTATTCATACTACCATTTGTTAGCTATAATATAAATAGAGATTTTCCTCTCATTTTTAAATTATGAATTTTTTAAAGTTTTCTTCTCTTTTTCTTCTTCATAAAAGTTCTCAAGTGTGACTTGCAACAGTTGAATAAGTTCGACGTTCAACGAAATTTGAGGTACCACACAAGGAAGAGTTTGGTGAATAAATTATAGCAAATCATTCATCAATTCGCACTCATATTTTCCTACTATGATTTTCATCACATACATACTTCATTATTATTTATATCATTTTAGAACATTAATACTACTTAGCATGAGATACACGTGCAATGCACGTGTTCAAGAACCAGTATTACAAAAAACATAAATATTATAAGATAGAAGGTAGGGGTACTGTTGAATGTAATTATAAAATGTTCAATTAAAAATGACGTGTCAGTACTATTAAGATTTTAAATTCTTTTTTGCCCCTCACGTGTGTTCAAGAGAGTGAGCACTCTCTTTGCACCACATCAGCACGCTCTTTGTGTCACGTCAACATCTTTGAGTGTATCTATTTATAACATTTTTCAGACAAAACCTAAGATTGCGGCTAGTAAGAAAATGAGTTTGTCTAGTGATGGGAAAAACAGCAGGAAGAGAGGGGAGTCTAAAATGTGTCATCAGAGTGACAAAGACAGACTTGTGTGTTGTTCCAACCGTAAAGATAAAACATTTTGCCTTCCTCACATTAATTGATGGTAAGAATTCAGACGCCGATACAGGATTTAAATTCCCTAGAGGAATTATAGGTAGTTTGAAGTTGAAATAATGGGTTCACTCACAAAATTTCCAACTTCCATTTTCAAGTTAAATTCATGTTCAAAATACAACTAGTTTAGGATGATTAGTTCAAAACACAAATTAATTAATGAAAGAAAAAGAAATTAATTCTGACTGTTCACATTATAACCATTCATATTACAAAAAACATAAATAGAAGGCAGAGGTGTTGAATGAAGCTAAGGATGTGCATTTTATGCCTCTCTTTATTCTGCTATCTTTGAATTAATTTTATTTTATTTCTTTTTATAGAAGCGCCACATAAAGAAATAAATTCAAATAATTTAAAAGATATAATATAACCTTAACTTTTAATGTTAATTCATTAGGTATATAATGTAATTATAAAATGTTTTAAAAATGAAATGTGTCAATATTAATCAAATTTTAAGTTATTTTTTGCACCTCACATGTGTTCAAGAGAGTGAGCACGCTCTTTGCACCACCTTAGCACACTATTTGCACCACCTCATCATGCTCTTTGTGTCACGTCAGCATCTGCGAGTGTATTTATTTATAACAAAATTTTGTTTCTAATTTTGTATTTCTTTTTCCATATGTATTATTATGATTAAAGTCATAAGCAGGATGAATATGTTGCAATTTTTTCTATGTTTATGTGTTTGTATTTTCTCTTTATTAGACTTCTTTAATTTAATTTTCTATGTTATGGTAAGTGTATTTTTATTTGGGCTTAAATTAATATTTATTTATGACTTTATTACTATTAACCAAAGTTCAAGTTTACAGTTGGTTGTCTAAAAGAATTACTTTTAAACACTAAAATACGTTCTTCATTTGGTGTTTCTTGTCCCACTTTTAAATATTTTTATTTGTAATTGAATTTTGTTACTCATTACACATATTTTTATTGAATTATAATCGTTCTAAATAATTTTAAAATTATATATATGGAACACATGTGCAAAACATGTGCCCAAAAACTAGTAATCAAAATGAAGTCAAAAGGCCAATTAAACAAACAAAAATGACATGTGTCAATATTAATCATTATAAGTTTATTTTTTCTACTTCCTCGCATGTGTTCAAGAGAGTGAGCACGCTCTTTACACCACCTTAGCACGCTATTTGCACCACCTTAGCACACTCTTTGTGTCACGTCAGCATATGAGAGTGTATTTATTTATAACATTTTTCAGACAAAACCTAAGATTGCGGCTAGTAAGACAGAAAAAAGAGTAGAAATGCAGCTGACAATTTTTGTTGAAAGAGAAAATGGAAAACAAGAAAAAAAATCATCAGATATGGATATCAGCACTAGTGAGGAAGAAAATGTTGATAATTCAATGGAGTAGACGAATAAGAAGAGAGAGAAATGAGTTTTTCTAGTGATGGAGAAAACAGCAGGAAGAGAGGGGAGTCTAAAATGTGTCATCAGTGTAAGAAGACTGACAAAGAGAGAGTTGTGTGTTGTTCCAACTGCAAAGATAAAGCATTTTGCCTTCCTTGCATCAATCGATGGTAAGAATTTAGACACCGATTCAAGATTTAAACTTGAGATGTTAATCATTTTTTTTTCTCCTTCTTCTGTGCATCTCTCATGCAGATCATCAACAATGACCTATCTGTTAGAATAGGCACAACGGAAGCTATATTCAGGATCACAAATCTTACATGTAGACTAAACAATATAACATGAATGAATTTAGAAGAAGACTAACCTGTTGAAACTTCTACAAAAGTCGTCCAGATACCAAGGATCTAGAGCTACGATCTTCTCCTATTTCCTGATTGATTGTTACTACCAAGTTACTTGTGTGGGCAAGTATCACTTGTTTTAAAGGATGATCTCTTTCATGCCACATTCAACCTATTTATACTAGTTTTCCAACTCCAGAATGAATAGGAAAAACCAAATAAATTTCAGCCTTAATGAGCAATCAAGAGGGGATCATTCAAAATGAGAATAAATTGAGATTAATACAAAAAACGTTTTCATCCATTTAAGGCCAAACGTTTTTCTCATTAACTCAATATTTGACTATCAAATAATTCATCCTTTAAAGAAGATCAACAATAAAATTAATATGTCCTTCTTTTCAAACTTGGTCAATTAATCAGGCATAGTAGGGACCGTAGATATATTTAATAGAGGCTTCCAATTACGACAATAATTCTCAAATGAACGAATTAACCATATCGCAATAAATTACAAATTATTCCACTAAAAATCTGTAATTGCACTCCTCGATTTAATTTTGAAATCTACCACTACATCTTATTTAACCCCCCGTGTTAGAATTATCGACATCAATCAATTAAATCAAATTTTTTGAAAATTTAATTCATTGACTAAATTAATCCTTTATTATATTTACTTAACTTATTTCACATGACGGATATAAAATCCACCAGCGGGGTTTTCACGTGAAAACTTATAAGTAACCATAAAGGGGTGTCTTCAACTCGGGACCGAGACACGGTTCTATCAACTAATTATTATTTCACCAATGTAATTTGTCATTATCTAATCTATTAGGAATTTATTGACTCATCAAAAAGTCTCACCTTTTAATAGATTAAAACAATAAAATAAATTACATAGATCATCATAATTATATCAAGATTAAGAGTATAAGTACATGTAGTGGACTAGAGAATTTATTTATAAATATTCAGAACATAAATAAATGTCTCTAATTGGTCTGTTCAATACATACAAAATGTACTAGCACAAGAAGTTGGAATTTAACCATTCTCATAATTAAGATCAAATTATATTTAATCTTGTGCTTCGATCATCAAGATGTTCTTCCTACTTCATCTTTGATCGTGACCATAAATTTATAACTTATATGCACCGACAATTTTAATCTTCCGCGTATGAGTTAAAATACTCCATACACAAAATTGTCTACTATATAAGCAATGGGCACACATATATACACAATGATCTATTTAAACAAAGATTATATTATATTAAATAAATAACATAAAAAATCTTTACAAGAGATTAAATAAAAATTACTATAACACAATTACATGGTTAATAGTATATCCCAACGCCATCACAAATCCCAGAGTTGTTAATGCTGACAACACAACGGGTAGCAACATCATTATCCACAACTTTGCTACATGGAAAGTCCAATTCTCCATGCTTATGTATGGCTACAACCTCTTTAGCCATCTTGATGGGACCACTCTGGCCCCCAGTTGCACGATCGTCGTCGGCACAAACATATCTCCCAATCTTGCTTTCTTAACTTGGTTCCGTCAGGACCAACTCATCCAGTTCAGAATGCCCTCTTGCTTCTGTCGAACCCACCATTGCCTCTACAGTTGCTGCTGCCAACTCGTCTAAATCAGCATGGATGCTCTGCATACCACTTATGCAAACAGATCTCAAACACGAGTCTTCAGCCTCCGTGATCAACTTGCTCGTGTCACTAAGGACTTTTGAATATCTTCACACTATTCCATCTCTTTCAGATGAGTTTTACACTATTCAGTCTCTTTCAGATGAGAGATGAGTTAGTCACTGCTGGTGCTCTTGTGTCCAATCCCGAACTCATTGTCAAAATACTTAGTGGTCTAGGTTACTGCCATTCGTGCATGTGATACTATGAGGAATTGTTTGAAAAGCTACTTGAACATGAACTCGATTGTCACGAGGATGCCAAGTAACTGTCCAGCCCCCCATAACGGCCGCTGTCGCCAAATCCAACACCAATAATCACAACACTCGCAGGCAGAACAACAATTCTCAACAATGGCGCCAGAATTCAAGTCCAAATTAAACACTCCACCACCGTGACAATCCAACTCAAATACTCGATGTCACCTATGTAGCAGGATTGGCCACACTTGGATGTCAACTATGTAACAGGATTGTCACAATCCGATTAGCTGGTCCTCGGAGAAGCAAAATACCGTCTCTCGCTCTAGGGCGGTGGCCAATGCCCTTTCTGAAACCCTGTGGGTTACCAATCATCTCAGTTGCCTACCATTTATTGTGACAATCTTGGAGCCACATTCCTAAGCAAAAATCCTGTCCTCCATTGCCGTGTGAAGCATGCTGCAGTGGATTTTCACTTTGTTCGCCACCATGTAGAAATCAAAAAAATTCAGGTTGTTCATGTCCATGGTGCCAATCAAAAAGCTGACAGTCTCAACAAGGCACCGCCTAAACCTGCTTTCCAACGAAATCTATTCAAGCTAAGCTTAGTGACCCATCGTCTAATTTGAGGGGGCGTATTGGGACAGAACCACTCAGCCCTTGGTAGCTTCAGTTTATTTAGTATAGTTCATTAATTAGTTCAGCAGTCACCTTATTAGTACCCGTTTACGTTCATTTATAAATGCTTACTCAGGTGTTCAAACTGTTCACATTATATTACAAAAACATAAATATAAGATAGAAGGCAGGGTTAATGAATGAAGCTAAGGACGTGCAATTTATACCTCTCTTTATTCTGCTATCTTTGAATTAATTTTGTTTCTTTTTATAGTAGCGCCAAATAAAGAAATAAATTAAAAATAATTTAAATGATATAACCTTAACTTTAATGCTAATTAATTATGTATATGATGTAATTGTAAAATGTTCAAAATTAAAAATGACATGGGTCAATATTAATTAGATTTTAAGTTTATTTTCCCCCCTCCAGCCTCACATGTGTTCAAGAGAGTGAGCACGCTCTTTGCACCACCTTAGCACGCTATTTGCACCACCTCAGCACGCTCTTAGTGTCACGTCAGCATCTACGAGTGTATTTATTTATAACATTTTTCAGACAAAACCTAAGATTGCGGCTAGTAAGACAGAAAAGAGTAGAAGTGCAGCTGAAATTTTTTTGTTGAAAGAGAAAATGGAAAACAAGGAAAAAGAATCATCAGATATGGATATCAGCACTAGTGATGAAGAAAAAGTTGATAATTCAATGGAGAAGACGAATAAGAAGAGGAAGAAAATGAGTTTTTCTAGTGATGGAGAAAACAGCAGGAAGAGAGGGAAGTCTAAAATGTGTCATCAGTGTAAGAAGAGTGACAAAGACAGACTTGTGTGTTGTTCCAACTGTAATGATAAAACATTTTGCCTTCCTTGCATCGAACGATGGTAAGAATTTAGTCACCGAACCAGGATTTAAACTTGAGATGTTAATCTTCCTCATCACGAGGGGGACTTGATTGAGATTTTTTTTGTAAAGATAAAACCTTTTGCCTACCTTGAATCAATCGATGGTTAGAATTTAGATGCCGATCTAGGATTTAAACTTTGAGATGTTAATCTTCCTCATCACGAGGGGACTAGATTGAGATTTGTTTTTGTAAAGATAAAACATTTTGCCTTCCTTGAATCAATCGATGGTAAGAATTTAGATGCCGATCTAGGATTTAAACTTGAGATGTTAATATTTCTCATCACGAGGGGGACTAGATTGAGATTTTTCTGTAAAGATAAAACATTTTTGCCATCCTTGAATCAATCGATGGTAAAAATTTAGATGCCGACCTAGGATTTAAACTTGAGATGTTAATCTTCCTTATCACGTGGGGACTTGATTGAGATTTTTTTGGCCAAAGATACACTTTTGATGATGTAGGCATATTAATCCTACCTTTTGGAGGGAATAGAATAGTTGAATATCATTTTGAGAGTTTTTGATGAAATGTGGGATAATCATTTGCATAAATGGCAATGAGGCGGGGCACGCTAGGCAAAATTGTGGAAACTTTTTGCAAGTTAAGGGTAAAAGGGCAGGACGCGCTAAAACTTTAGCAAGTTAAGGCTCACCCTTCCTCGTCCTGCCCAGTTACATCCCTATTTTTGCTAAATACTTGTGTGCTTTTAGTCGATGGTAGTATTTGTTAATGATTGTTTCTGATGCTTAGCCATCCTTTATTACTGCAAAATATGTTATCAGTAATTAGTTTTCTATTTGTCCACTTTGTAGGTACCCTTGGATACCAGAAGAGGCCTTCTTAAGTGCTTGCCCTGTATGTCGTAACCTTTGCAACTGTAAAGAATGTTTGCTGTTACAGGAGCTACCGAAAGTAAGATTCTTTCAATTCTTCTCATTTTCTGATGATTGCTCTAAAACATTTAGTTTTTCACAAATTGAGTGGTTCTCTTGTTTGCAATACAGGATTTGTTGAATGTAGATGTGAAGTGCACTGATGAAGAAAAAATCGTCTACTCTAAACACATAGTACGCGCACTTTTGCCTGCTTTGGAACAACTCAATACAGAGCAAATGATTGAAAAGCTGATTGAGTATCAGATTGGAGGTATTAAATCTCTCTATTCGATAGTAAGAAGGTTATAGATTCATTTAATAGGTCGTCATTATTAATGTGAGTGACTCTACATAATCAAAAGTGAAGTAGCTCAATGTGTTCATTTAGTATCATTTTTCTTTCTTTGGGCAGTATTTCCAGATTTTGAGGTTAATACACACAAAGCAGAAAATGAGAAGAACAAGTCCATTTATTGGTGAGCATTCACATTTCTCTTAAGGCTGCAATTATTTGATAAGTTCACCGAATAATGAATGTCATCTGTTATTTTGCAGCAACTATTGCAGTGCTTTTATTGTTGACTTTCATCGGAGTTGTTCTAGTTGTTCCTATAAACTTTGCCTTACTTGTTGCAAAGAATTACGGAATGGCAACTTGCAAGCAGATGCATCCGAGGTGAGGATGCAAAATATTGACAATGGACCAGGTTATTTGCCTGGAATGGCTCAAGTTATAACAAGGGATCAAACCGAGGTCGCTATGGAATCTAAATGGAAACCCATGGAAAATGGTGCCATTTCTTGCCCACCAAAAGATATGGGAGGCTGTAGTGAAGGAACGTTATATTTGAGGTGTCTATTTTCTGAATTACTGATATTCGAGTTGTTACTGAGAGCTAAGGAAATAGCTCAAAAATGTAACTTGCATATAGATTCAGCACTGGACCACTACAGTTCAAAATCAAAGGGGGAACCTAGTACTTCTGGTCCCAAGCTACGTAAGGCAGCTGCTCGGGAAAATTCTAGTGATAATTACTTATTCTCCCCAGCAGCTGTGGGTATTCAGAGTACAAATTCAATGCATTTCCGGCTCTCTTTTTCCAAGGGTGAGCCAGTTATTGTAACTGAGGTTCATGATAGAGCATTGCGATTGAGCTGGGAGCCTATGGTAATATGGAGTGCCTGTCGACAAACCATGAAGGCTACTGATATCTTAAATTGCTCCAATTGGTGCATGGTTCGTCTAGTCATCTATTATTTCAGCACTTATTGTTTATTTGGATAATTTAGTTCTGTTCATATAGAAGTCTTGTTGTTTTCTCTCTAACTCTATTTAATACGCTTTCTGCCTTCATTAATTACGTGTTTTGTTTTCCAGCACGTACTCAACCTTTACAAGGTACACCTTGCTTATGGTTTTCCTAAGGAGCTTGGACGTGGAGACTCGGTCACCAAACTACACTATGCTCTGACTGATACGGTATGTTTGACTCCTTCAGCTGTAGTGTAACAAGCTGCTGTTACTGTAGAAATTTAGATACTCGGAAATATTAACATGCCATTTAGGACAAAGTTACATTAAAAAACTTACAAAAAAGGCATATCTAAGTTCATGCTTAAGGTCTTATTTTCTTTCAAATTATGTATGTTTTAGGTCAACGTATTGATGCACACTCAAGCAGTGGTCCCAAAGGTTGAACAGCTCGTGGCCATAGAGAAGTTCAGACAGATTCACAAAGCACGGGATCAGAGGGAATTTGTAGCTGATGCTAACAGGATGCATGAGAGCATTAAGACTAACATGCCTAATGTAAATGGAAAATCTGTCCCGAGTGTGACAGCTGATTGTGAAAAAACTCAACATGGAAAAGATAATCCTGAAGGATTTGAAGATGCAGATGGTGGCGGTGCTCTATGGGATGTCTTTAGGAGGCAAGATGTTCCTAAATTGGAGGAATATCTCAGAAAACACTTTAGGGAATTTTGGCCCATAGGCTCATCGTTTCCACAGGTAACGATTTTAGCTATGTTATGGTTCACAAATTACATCTCCTAGCTAATGAAAAGTTGATACTGCATAAATTCCAATATATGTTTTCCATCACAGGTTGTTCACCCCATTCTGGATAATACTTTCTACTTGAGCACTATGCATAAAAGGAAGCTAAAGGAAGAATATGGTCATCTTTTTCTCTTATTCGTTGCTATTTCCATGCACGTCTCATGTAAAATGAAGTTTCTGAGATTGCATCTTGTGTTCACTATGCTTTCATTTCCATTTACAGGCATTGAACCATGGACTTTTGTTCAAAAATTAGGTGAAGCTGTTTTTGTTCCTGCCGGATGCCCTCATCAAGTTAGAAATTTAAAGGTGTGCATTTTGTTCATGTCTTTATCCCACATCATCATATCGTTCTTTTTATAGCAATTTTTTGTAGTACTAGGGAAGTCAAGTAGCTCATATATAGAGCCATATTCATTTTCTTTTATATCCCAGCCTTTAATACTCTCTCCGTTTCAATTTGTTTGTCTTACTTTCTTTTTTAGTCCGTTAAAAAAGAATGTCTCTTTTCTTACATGGATAACTATGTCTTCATTTTCTCAAAGTACACATCATTTCATAATTCGTAGGCATGTTCTTTTGACGAATTTATTTTCCTTCACTGATATGATTTACTATAGTAAGATGTTAGCTTAGTGAGCCATAAATCTAGTACTTTTATAAGCTCAGCTCAGTGACTTCCTGTGTGTTCATCTTTTACAGCCCTTTATCAACGTCACTCTTGATTTTATTTCTGCTGAAAATGTGAATGAGTGCATCCGTTTGACTGAGGAGCTTCGGAAACTTCCCAGAAATCATGATTCTAGGAAAGACAAGTTTGGGGTATATAACTTCTTTTTTGCTTCTGGCTCCTCTTAAGCATCTGTGTTCTTTTGAATATTGTGTTCTTTTCCTCAAAATTATGGTCTAGAGAATATCAATAAATGTGGATTCTAATGGAAAAGAGCACCACTGTATAGCACGTAGTATGAAATACTTTGGTAATGTTGCAATCGATGTGTTTAAACAGTTCCACCGTCTGTGCAGCCTTTGATCCTCTGTTGAAATACTATGTTCTCATTACATGTTACAAGTTTTACAATATGCACTACATTGTTTTGTTTTAAAAAATTCAACTGTAATGTTAATTTTTCGCAAAAAACAGTGTTTTCATGCGTAAAGATTACTAAATTCTTCTTGTACCACTTCAGGTAAAGAAAATTATTGTTCAAACAATGAGCAAAGCAGTGAATCTTTTGAAGAAGACACTACTGTAAGATTTCTGCTCCCTATTTTAATTTGTTATCATCTGGTGTTTCTGTTCTAGACATGCTTCTATCTTTTGTCGGAACACATATGACATAACCATTTAAAGAATGACATCTTTCTAACTTTTGTTTTCCTTCCATGGATGCAAATAGGAACTCTGAAGCAGGCATCGGTACAGAACTATGCTTATCAAGTTCGATCAGCAAACATATAAATGTGAGCCACAGTCCCAACATGTTTCATTTCTATGTCAAACTTCATTCTTTGGCTTGTTTTATTTATTAATTTTCATTTCTACTTTTCTAGGCTATGCCAGGACCAAGTATGCCAAAATTTTCTTCCGTTTCGGAAGATCCATCCAGTAGCATGGCTGCCAACAGAGAAGATCCATCAAGAATTGCTCAACTTATTCTGTATTCTCCACCAAACAAGGTTTATACTCAATCAACAACCGATATCATTATATTTCTGCTTTAACTTTACCTTGTTATTCTCATAGAAATTTATGTATGTAAAAGTATGCTTTATATTGTCAGGCACAAGAAACCACATTGGTTCCTAGTCAAGCGATGAAGCAGCTCATCAATATAGATCAGGACGTTGAATCAACATTCCACACCGTTCAGTCATTCTTGAAGTCTTTACAAGAGCAGCATCCCAGTCAACAATCAGGCCTCCCGATCAACAGTACTACTTCTTCAGCACAAATTCATGCAAAGTTGATATATGAATGCTCCATCAGACTGCCTTTGGCGGTATTTGCTGATGACCTGACGAAAGAAAAGGAAGTGCATGATGCAATTGCTGCATTAAGTGATAATCCCTCATCATTGTTGAGCGAAGAACAAGCCAAGCAATTGCGAAGACTCAAGTATGAATTCCCTTTCATGGTTAAGAAATGTAGGGACTTGGCACGATCGAAGTCAAGTTGCCAGGAGTTCTTCACCGACTTTGAAGAGGACAGGAAAAAACTTGATGATTGGATTAGATCAGAACAAAGGTTGAAGGCAAAGTATGAGAAAAAGGAGGAAGAAGCTCGAGAGTTGGAAGAACGACTTCAAGATATAAGGACCACGCAGAAAGAAATCATGGAGGAACGACAAGAACTGTCTCGAGAATCTCAAAACATCTTGTTGCTATCTCAAGAAAAAGCTGGCAAGATAGAAAGCACCAGAAATGAATTGGTAACAACAGAAGTGCAGATGGATGGCTTGTTGAAATATTGGTCCAACCTTAAGTCTTTATTCCCCTAGTTGTTATAAATTCTTTTCTTCTGTTGTCACAATTTACATTTCATATTACAAAAAACATAAATAGAAGGCAGGGGTGTTGAATGAAGCTAAGGATGTGCATTTTATGACTCTTTATTCTGCTATCTTTGAATTAATTTTATTTCTTTTTATTGAAGCGCCACATAAAGAAATAAATTCAAATAATTTAAAAGATATAATATAACCTTAACTTTTAATGTTAATTCATTAGGTATATAATGTAATTATAAAATGTTTTAAAAAGGAAATGTGTCAGTATTAATCAAATTTTAAGTTATTTTTTGCACCTCACATGTGTTCAAGAGAGTGAGCACGCTCTTTGCACCACATCAGCATGCTTTTTGTGTCACATCAGCATCTGCAAGTGTTTTATTTATAACAAAATTATGTTTCTAATTTTGTATTTCTTGAATTTTGATTAGATATGGGAGAATGTGAAGACAAAAACTAACAAAATTATGTTTCTAATTTTGTATTTCTTTTTCCATATGTATTATGATTAAAGTCCTAAGCAGGATGAATATGTTGCAATTTTTTCTATGTTTATGTGTTTGTATTTTCTCTATATTAGACTTCTTTAATTTAATTGTCTATGTTATGGTAAGTCTGTAATTTTATTTGGGCTTAAATTAATATTCATTTATGACTTTATTAGAAGTTTGTTACTATTAACCAAAGTTCAAGTTTATAGTTGGTTGTTTAAAAGAATTACTTTTAAACACTAAAATACGTTCTTCATTTGGTGTTTCTTCTCCCACTTTTAAATATTTTTATTTGTAATTGAATTTTGTTACTCATTACACACATATTTTTATTGAATTATAATCGTTCTAAATAATTTTAAAATTATATATATGGAACACACGTGCAAAGCATGTGCCCATAAACTAGTAATTAAAATAATTTTAAGTTTATTTTTCCTCCTTCCTCACATGTGTTCAAGAGAGTGAGCACGCTCTTTACGCCACCTTAGCACGCTATTTGCACCACCTCAGCACGCTCTTTGTGTCACGTCAGCATATGAGAGTGTATTTATTTATAACATTTTTCAGACAAAACCTAAGATTGCGGCTAGTAAGACAGAAAAGATCAGTAGGAGTGCAGCTGAAAATTTTTGTTGAAAGAGAAAATGGAAAACAAGAAAAAAAAATCATCAGATATGGATATCAGCACCAATGAGGAAGAAAATGAGTTTGTCTATGATTGAGAAAACAGCAGGAAGATAGGGAAGTCTAAAATGTGTCATCACTGTAAGAAGAGTGGCAAAGACAGACTTGTCTGTTGTTCCAACTGTAAAGATAAAACATTTTGCCTTCCTTGCATCAAACAACGGTAAGAATTTAGATGCCGATCCAGGATTTAAACTTGAGATGTTAATCTTTCTCATCACGGGGGACTTGATTGAGGTTTTTTTGTAAAGATAAAACATTTTGCCTTCCTTGAATCAATCAATGGTTATAATTTAAATGCCGATCTAGGATTTAAACTTGAGATGTTAGTCATCCTCATCACGAAAGGACTTGATTGAGATGTTAATCATCCTAATCCCTAGTTGTTACTTTCAATTCTTTCCTTCTGTTGTCACAATTTACAGTTGTTAAACTTTCTTCTTGACTTTATGGTTCCTAGAACTAGATACATTTTGGAAGGTGGAGTTATAGTTCATATAAATTTTTGGTCTTCTGGCCAATCAATTGGCTCGTAGTGGAATGATAAATATTTCTCTCCTTCATCAAATGTCTTAAGTTTGAGCCCTGTTGAGTCTTTGTTAGGGAATAGGGAGCGTTTACTCTTTTTGTGGAACTTTCCGATGCAGATATAGATTTAGTGGGGCCAATACTGAACAAGAGATTTTTAATTAGTTATACTCTTCCAGTATATGTCAACATTTTTGCTGTCCAAGAAACAGTGGCGTAACATCATTTTTCGTCAACAGTGTCACCTTTTATAATGAGAAATGAGAAACATTGAGTTTTTTCATATCCCAATGTTAAAAAGAATGAGTGCGATACAATGAAATATAGAATCAGGAGCGAAGCTATTCAAGACAAGGGGGAGTGACCTTTGTGATGGAAAGATGAGGAAGACAAGATTGAGATAGTTCATGCACGTGAAGAGAAGATACACATGCCCTAGCTAGTGAGTATGTGTGGGAGTTTAGCTATAGTGGGTATGTACAAATAGGCTAAAAAAGTGATTAAACATGACATAACTCACCTGCAACTTCTCAAGGATATGATTCTAAAAAAGAAGATTTGGAGGTCAACTATAAAAAGGTAGAATGTTAGTAAGTCGAACGTTATCTAGTTTTCTATTTAGTATTGTTATTATTACTCTCCAGGTATCTTATTCTTAGATTTAAGTATTACTTATTGTTTCCTTTTCTTCAGTTATCGTATTATTTTATCATCACTATTGTCCTCTTCTTCATTGTTTTTATCATGACCTTTTTGTTATTATATTTACTTTACATACTTGTGTTTTTTGTTGATATGTTTACTTGTCAAGATTCTATTGAAAATTACATTAGATATGATATTACACTAATAAAATATGTTATTATTGTTGTTATTGTTGTTATTGTTGTTGTTGTCGTCGTCTAATTTTAATATATGGATAATTTCCTTTTTAACTAGCAATGAAACGACATCTGATTGTTTATTAGAGTTATGCATGTATTAATAATTAATCATGTAAAATTTATTCATGTATTAGTTATATCATCTTCTACATTCTCAAATGTAAATTCCCTCATAACTTATATATCTATTAGTTGTACAAAAAGAAACATTATATATATTTTATATAGAAAATAAAAACAATTAACCACACATTATATAATTTATGCTCGATTCTACTTGACGATCATTTTTACCTATTTTTATAACCAAATAATATACGTAAAATTATGCTAATTTTAATACATAAATAACTCCGCTCTAACCAACAACCAAACGACTCCTTAACTACTTTGTACTCTGTGTGTTACGGTGCACGGTAATTAATGAACCTTAGCCAATCAAATCATCACACACATCACACTCACTCCTTCATCAAGAGCGTGAAATACACGAACAATCTGATTCGAACTATCCTTAAAATCTCAAGAATCCACGTCATCGCGTGTTATACACTTTCCAAAAGATGCGACTGGTGTTACCTCTCGTCAAATTCAAAAACATCTAAGGGTAGTTTGGACATGGCACTGTAACACCACCATCTCCATTTTCTCCCAAATCAAACCCTAGCTTTGCTTTTTTTCATATCAAGATTGAGTTTTTCTGTTAAAAAATTTGTGGGGTTTGTGAATCATCCATTAAAGGTTTGATCTTTACTTGAATTCTTGATTCTTGATTATGTTATCATTGATTTTTTCAATGATTTGCTTTTTGGGTTTTTGTTTTTTGCTTGAAACACAATTATTTGAAATGGGTAAGAAGAAATGAAGAATCTTTTTCCTTTTTTCTTATCTAAGGGTAAGCAGAATATTTCTAATTTCCAGATTTTCATTTTTCATTTTTTTAAAAATTGTACCCTTTGCTGAATTGTAACAAGGATCATTAATGGACTTGGGAGATAGTGATTTTGTTATCTGTAGTAGTATCTTGTGTATGAAAGATTTAATCTTTGTGGTTATATGTGGACGGTTTGTGTATACTCTACCCTCCCGGGCTTCACTATCATTGTTGTTCTTGTGTTTGTTATTTTTGTGTTGTTAATTATGATATGTTGATTTGATTCTGCACCTTATATGATCTGTGGGGGTAGTTATTGATTCGGTATGTTTGTCCACTAATGTGATATAGTTCGCGGCTGTGTTGTGCAGATTATGGATCATTTGAGTAGTGATAATCAATGGGATATTCCTGATACCCCTAATAGATTAGCTGCTAAGGATATGAATGGGAGGAGGTATGCCAATGTAGAGAGTGATTTGTCTGCATCAGGGAATTCAGTAAATGGGAATGGTGCTGCTGAGAATGGGAATCAACTTAATGATAATGGTTTTGGAAGAAAAAGGTTGTTTATGCGTCCTCCAAGAAGAATTTCCATGAAATCTGAATGCGATGCGAAGTCATCAGCTTTTGGTATGGGAGATTCTTTGCCTTCAAGAAATGGTGTTCCATTCAAGGTTTCCTCAATTCCTAATTCCAAGGAGAAACATAACTTGCATCTTGCTAAAAATGGAATCACAGAATCAAAAAGTCAGCAAGACCGTCCTGTCATAGACCTGACAAAGCAAAGTGGGTCGTCGACTCGTGTATTTGTCAAGTCTCCTGCAGTTGGAGTACAGAATATTGGTCGAGATGAAAAATATAGATCGATGAATGAACACTCTAATTTTCACAGGATGATTTCCACACCATCCAGCAGTACCAACAAAGGAAAGGAAATTGCTGATCTAGTTAAACTTGGTTTAAATAAATCTCATGGAGAAAAGGATTCTGCCATTGATGCACAGCTTGGAGCTCGGAAGGATGGTTCTACATCTCTTGCTAACTCACCAAGAGTAACTGGGCAGAAAAGATTGGTCCGAAATGGATGTATATCCCCTATGAACATAGCTAAGACTAAAAAGCCAGCTGAGATGGAGGATAACAGTATTTTAATCCATGGGCTAACTGATACCAGTCTTACAGCATCATCCGCTGGTACAAGCTCAGATAGTGCTAAAGAAATAATATCTAAAGATGGTATTTCTGCAGTAAAGGGTAAGGGGGTGGTAATCCATTCTTCCCCTTCAAAAGAACATGACACAATACATACGTCTAGCAGGTATTTATTTGGTGAACATTGTCTATACATTCACATGAAAGATAGCTTTCATTCTTTTCTGTCAACAATTTATATCAAATTTACTAGGCTGTTCAAATAGGGAAAAAGGACTTCTGTTTTACATCATGTATGACATATTAGCATAGCGTGCATGTCAGGATGTCCTATAGTGTAAGCTAATGACTTCCGTACCAAGGATCTACACTTTGATAATCAACATGGAACCCAGTTAAGCTTGTTTTCGTTTATGGATTGATGCATGGATTCAAACATCTGCGCCAGTGATGCATCTGAATTCAGATTGTGACGTCATTCTAGTCATTTTACATTATTACTCATAATCATACCTCTCTATCCGAGGGTCTATTGGAAACAACCTTCTCTACCCAACATAGGTAGGGTGAGTTTTGCGTGCATCCTACCCTCCCTAGACACCACTTGTGGAATTACACTGGGTACTCATAATCATACCTAAGTTTGTGTGTGAAGCTGTTATTTTACCTTTGTCCTCTTTTTATCAATGTCATAAAAACTTGCTATTTGGTTAGTTAATTTTAGTTTCTTCACCGTTCTTCATGATTTAGAGATGCATATTCTTATTCTATGTTGTTAAGAGTTGTGATGTTTTTAGTAACCTGCTAGAAATTTCTCTTTCAATTCAGAAGCATGCTTTCTGGGTTCCTTTACTTTTGACTGTTGATTAATCTCCAACAATTAATTATTGCTCTGGTAAAGGTCTCATCCAAAAGTTTTTTCATTGGAATCCAGTGATTCCAGTAGAGATGTGTTCAGAAGCTTTGACGAATCAGGGGGATGGAGAAGTACGCGTATCCGCAGTTCAAACATGAACTTGTCATTGCCCAATCTGCACAGGACTTCAGAAAGAGATAGTGCACACTTTGTCTCTCATCCCAGTGGGAGTAGGGTGATGAGAAGAGATGATGCAACTAGTTGTCAAGATTCAGCTTCTATTAGACATTTTTCTGGTGTATCTGCAGGGCCGGAGGGACCCCCTTCTGGACCTCAATGTCGCCAAATTAATGGACATCGTACTGCACCAAGCACAGTTAAGAAAAGACTAAAGCAAGGACCTGCCTCAAGCAGCCATGGTGAATGTTCTACATCAGTCTCTAATGATGTAGACATCATTTGCCTTACCTCACCTGAAAGTAGGGTTAATACAAGGTCCACAAGAAACCCAAGTCATGTAGGTACAGGCGTAGAACCAGTAATTGTAGTGGACAGTCCTTCCTCTACCACAAGACATGAAGGCTCTCGTGTTGCGTGTAGCAGTAGTAGGAATGAAGATGCTAGAGCCAGTCAAGTAGATGCAGACGAAAGGCTTGCACGGGAACTCCAGGAGCAGTTGTACAATGAGGTCCCTTCCTTTGGTGTTGGTGAGGTAGTACACTTTATGCAGAATAGTTTTAGTTATTGTCCATCAATATTTAGCTGTTCTTGTCTTCACACCGTGCTTAGATGTTTGATAATTTTTCTCTTCTTCCCAACAGATTGATGAAGATGTAGCCTTGGCTTTAGTGCAGGAGGATTTCCGACGTGCTTCCTCTGGATTAGAGAACCAATTATCTGGTCTTGTATGTTGGCTTTCCTTACATTTTATTCTCCTCTTGTACTTTCCATCACTTGGTAGTAATATATGTGCCACTTAGGTCTAATATCGATATTGTCATCTGACATTCAGATATCTATACATGATGTTCATGTTTGAAAGCTTTATTATGCGGTGTTCCAAGTTAGAAACTGATTTTAAATTTCCTGTTAAAATAGATCTTGGGACACTAGGTTTTTCTTTGACATTAATTGGTATTGAACCATCTTTTTTTCTAGTATCTGTACTTATGATGATGCATATGGAACCTAATTTATCTTCTCAGATGTGAGGTGTAGCATTGTTAGAGGCTTGCTTGCTGGGAAACCTTGAAGCTAGTAGTAGTGTAGGCTGAGTACATTGTGACGCTTAAGCAACAAATACATATACCTGAAGATAGTGATATATGAAAATTAGAAATTTAGTAATAGAAAGTACTCACTATAATTGAATTGGAACTTAAACTTCATCATTGCTTATATAAAAATCCTTAAACCATATTGTTACTTAATATGTATATTTTTTCAGATTACACCAAAAAGTTAAAGACTTGGAGGTTTTACAAATCTAAATTTTATGAAACTTAGTGTTTCTGCCTTAGTTAAAATATCTATTGTTCCTAGCTGCTCTCTGAACTGTCCAGAATGAGGATATGGGGTTAGTGTTTCCAAGTGTTATGAGCTGCTTCTTGATTTTCAGCCCTCCAGCTAGCAAAAGTATATCTAGCACTCCAAAGAGATTAAGGAACTTTTCCCCATCCTGGTATGCATGCGTCAGGCATGCTTTACACATAGCAATCAAACCAGATTTGACTACTTTAATGGTGCTCTCTTTCTACAGTATTTCTAGGGTCATGGTTCCAGACTTGATGAGTAGTTTGTGACAAGACTTCATAGAAAAGTAACCATCGTTCTCTTTTCCAGATTAATGAACCTGGTTAAGAAGAAAGTTCCTTCATTCTCTCCATTTCTGTTAGTAGCCAAGCTTACCAGTCAAATTCTTAATCCTATAATTTCTTCTACATATCCCAAAAAAAAAAAAGTCTGAATCTAATGTCCCATTTATGAATTTGAAACTCATCTGCTGTAGCCAAAAGTATGTAGCAAAAACTAAAGATCAGGAAGGATTTCCTTTGGTGGGAAAAGATATGTTACAGGTTTTGTGCCAATGTGTTCTGATAATGCTACAACATGAGAGGATGTTACGGGTTTTGACCAAGCGAACAAGATCTGTTACAGGTATTGTGCACTGGGACCTTCCATACTCCCGTAACATACCTAAAGACCGTATCATTCTCTATAGAACTTCCATAGCCATAAAATATTCACCTATTACTACACAATTGCAAACTCAGATTGTTAACACCTTGACCATCTTCCTTCTTAGATGCTGTCACTGCTTACCACTTTGGCAAGTAGAATTCCTTTTCAGAATCACCTCCCAATATAAGCTTCCTTTCTGCTCTTTCAGAAGTAGGGAAGAACATGACACTATAGCATTGACCAGGGATATGAAAATCTAAGGTTTTCATTTTGCTCTTCTAATTTGTTGGTGTTTTAGTATTGTCCATCTTATGTATCTTTCAAATGATAAATATCACTGATTAATGAAGAAGTTTTTCGCATTAATCTCCTGGTTTTAGAGTGATCTTATATCAATGTCTTTCAAAATGTGCATAGAGAAAAGGCCTTTAATTCCTATTCTGCTTTCTTTCTGTAATGATTGGGCCTTGATCTCTGACTGAAATTCTCTCTTTTTCCTCATCTAATTTTTGGGATGTGGGATTTTTGTTTAGAATGGATCATCGGTCACAAACTTACGCAGAAGGCAACCAAGAAATGTATCCAACATATCTCGTAGAGCTTCTCAAGCTCGGGCGTCTACCTCGAATAGGATGACAAGGTTGAGGAACAGTTTCCCTGGACAACCTCGTACTATCTCATCATCTAGAGGAAGAAATTCACTGTTTCCTCCTAACATGGATGTGGACATGGTATTATTACTTGCACTTCTCCTCATGATTTTGGTCAGTAATATAATATTTAGTCAGCTGAAGTTGTGTTTCTTGTCATTTTACATGCTGCTTGTGTTCATTTGGCTACAAGTGACGGGTTTTTTTTTTAAATTATTGATGAAGACTACACATCATGACGCTTAGTTTCTATTCTATTGAGGTTGCTCATTTTGTAATAGGGAAGAGCAGCTGTCTTGAACACTAGCTAAGAAAGGATTGGCAATGGGGAAATTGAATCTGAATCTCAGTTTGAGAGTCACTAGTCTATAGAATTATAAACAGTCAAATAGTAAGAGAGGAATAGAATTGTCTTTTCAAGAGGGCCCATATGGATATATAGATGTGATCATTTGAATGGACAAATACAAACTATTTTCAGGGGTGACTGGCATTGCCTAATAACTTCACACTTTTCCCTTGCAGTGCAAAATATAGCTTTTAGAGATAATACGTGTCAGTATTATCAAAGGCGAAAAACGCAAAAAAGCTCTAAGGTCCGTGGGGGCTTTAAGCGCAAAGCGCAAATAAAGCGTGGGCTTTAATGAAAAAAGGCGCAAAGGGAGAAAAAAATACAAATATATATGTTTAGTCCAAGACTAATAATTATAAACATGAATGACACATTTATGACCAAAGAAATTGAAAAAAAATTATGATGAAGTGAAATATCAATTGTTTAGTGTCACTTCTTCATAAGAGGCTCATTGGCAAGGAGAAGTCTGCCTTAGAACCTTGATGAGGACACTGAACCTCACATAAAGCGAGGTGAAGCGCTCAACATGTTTTGAGCCTCGCTTCAGGGATTAAGTGTGCCTTTGATAACACTGATACATGTTCAATTAAATCTATCAGTAGTAGTTCCACCAATCTTAGATTATCAATCTGAGCATGCATTTTATGTTAAGAGGACATCTATAGTTGGACCTAAAGCTCGCTTTGGAAGCTCTTTATACTCTCTTGTGGGTCTCCTGTGGCCTGATTGGTTCTTCTGGTCTGCACTTTATGTTCTATACTTCTTTTCGTAGACACCATCAGCTTCTTCAGAACAGAACTTCAGCATCAAGGAGATGCTCTTTCCACCTAACTTAATAATTGTATCACTTAACAAAATGATGGAAATGGGAAATGTCTAATTGCTGACGATATATTTGCTTAATGTGTGTCCATTTTAGCTAACCTAGAATGTATGATTTACCTTTTCTGAATACTGCAGAGGATGCATATATTGGAAACCTTAGAGGCTTTCAGTAATATGGATGTGGACAGGAACCTCCTTCAGACGCAGCGCGACTTCAATGAGTAAGTTTTATCATGTTTTTCAGTGTTCATGTGTTCTTTCTGATAATGAAATTAATTTTTGTTGCATTAAAATGTAAATAGAGCCATTGGTGACTGAATGCTTAGAACTCTCAAATGTATATTTTTCTGTGTTATTAGTAGACTTCCCCTCCTATATCCAAGTAACATAATTTGATCCAAGGGTATGGGTAGCTACAGGGAGATATGTTTTTTCGTGAATGTAGTATCTGTGTGTTGTAAGCTTCTTTGTTGTTTTATGTGATCCATCCTAATACTGGCGGTATTACTATTACCTCTTTTTGACATTATTATTTTGGATTGGACAATCTTTTCTGTGCTGTCTAACATGCCTTTCCTTTATTTGGTTTAGGAATGACTACGAAATGTTATTGGCCCTTGATGAGGACAACCACCAACATGGTGGTTCATCTTCACGACAAATCAACAACTTGCCACAGTCAACAGTTCAGGTAACCATGATCTCCTTATTGTATCGAATCTTTACCTAAGATTAAGCTTTTGTATCGCCTTGATGTTTTCCCATAATATTCAAACAAGTGTACACATAACAGTTGTCTGCTATAAGGGCATCCATCTGTTATCCGCTCTAAGAACATCATTGCAATTGTAGTATTGCAAAGTACAGATTTTGGTTTGCGTGCTGCTTCAAGCTGTGAGCTGCTTGAAGTACATGTTGCTCACCCTCTCTAGCTCCTTGCAGAATGAGAGTCTTCAAGAACCGTGTGCTGTTTGTCTCGAAACTCCAACCATAGGGGACGTTATCCGCCATCTCCCATGCTTACACAAGTTTCACAAAGACGTAAACTTCTGAATTTTCTTCTTCAGAGTTATATTGTTTGGTTAAGCAACCAAATTTCTAACGTTCATTGAACTTACTGCAGTGCATTGATCCATGGCTGAGTAGAAAAACATCCTGCCCAGTTTGCAAGTGTTCGATATCTTAACCTGCTGTAGAGATGATATATGTGGAATACATGCCAGTTGCAGCTTAGATTTTGATACAAATCTTGTACTTTATGTTCAAGGTTGTTCAGAACAAAGTGCTCTCTTTTGCTATATGGTTTTCTTCAGTTACTTCTCTATACTTGATGTTAAAGTGTTCCAATAGTTGGATGAATTCGCCAATTATGGATGGCATATTAACCATTCAACCATGGATGCATAGCGATAAATGGTAATAGCATTCCATTAGATAGCAACAGATTTGACAAATACTGTCAACTCTTGACGCGAGAGAATGAGGACGGAGAGATCCATTAGACAATGAAACTGTTAGTTCTCTATGTACTGATGAGTATGTTGATTCCAAGCTTCTCTTATAAAGGGATCAACTCTTTTGCATAAATCACCAAAGAAAAAGTACAGTATTTTTAGCCTAGCACCACCCTGTGATGGACAAATTCAGAGCCTGATAAGGGGCGGAACTTGAAGAGTGCAGCGAGCTGTGCTAGCCTAGTGATGTTTTTCAGTAGCAAGCTATGATCTAACGACCCCCAAACGCTAGGTTGGGGTGAATAATAATATTATTTACTTTTCAAATCTACTCAATGTGTTTTGAGGTTTTTTTTTTCTTTAATTTAGTAAATTTCAAGCTTAGGCATTATGAATTAGGAGTAGTGTTGAAGTCATGTTCATGGTTTTTTTCTCTCAATTGTTTATGAAATTATCTCAACGTTTTAGTTAAATATATTGTGCAAAAATCAAACTTATTTTTGTCTAGAAGGTGTCAATTCATTATGAAACTAAATATCTATGGAGTAAATCGGAAACAACCTCCTAACCAACAAAGGTAGAAATAAAATCTACATCCACGTCACACACTCTGAACCCCCTCCTAACCCATGAAGGTAGTAATAAGATCAACGTACACCTCACTATATTGAGTATGTTGTCACTATGAAGGTTCCATTAAGAAACACGAACTATGTATTTACAGAAAGAAGATTTGGATTTGATCAAAATCTCTCTTTTTGATTAAATAAAAATAAACCAAGACCATAAAAGCATATAAGTACATACATATAGCCACTTCAATCATTTGCGTCCATTTCTACCAGGTCAAAAAAGAAATTATTATGTTCACGATTCTTCATCTCGATAAATAGACAAATGGTCAAATTTGCCAATTCTGGAAATTGATTGGCAACATATCAACACGAAGTGATTCATCATGCTCAAACTCAAACTCAAATATGAACCGATCGCTCGATCAGGTAAAAGGCCAATTAATTTGACAAGATGAAGTACATGTACTAATTTGGATAAGGAGGAAGCTGTTTTTTATTATCATCTTCAAACCAAATGAAAGGAACACAACTGTTCTTATAATAAAATTTTTAGAGAAAGAGATCAAATTAATGCAATTCTGGAAATGATCTCTTCCAAGAAATTTCTCAAAGCTAACACTTATTGTTTTTTGTAAATATTATTTAATGAAAACTATTGTGTATGCCTTCCTCTCTTTAAAGAGCATCTTTAGATAGAAGGTGGTTGTGGCTGTCGATTTTACGGGCATTGCGTAGCTCATCGCAGGAGTCTCCTCTTTCAAAGACTGCAGCAGCACCCATTCCAGTGCCTGTTGTGAAATGCAAAAAGAACATGAGCTAACCATTCCGAAGATTTGATGAAGGATTTCATTTTGGGCATTGGGTGTGCGGGAGAGCAGAGTAAGGAAGAAAAAAGATTACCTATGCACATAGACACCACACCAAAGCGGCAGTCTTTTCCACGACGCTTCATCTCATGTAACAGCGTTGCAACACACCGCGCACCTGTTTTGACAATAGAGAACGCATTTCTCATCAGGATAATCATTGATGTGAATAACTACTAAGGTTAACAAGAACATGCAGAGAACCGTCCCAGCCGTATTAAGAGTGGTTCAGATGTGGAAGAGGCCCTATGTGTAAAACATTCATTGATCTGATTAGATCGTTGTTAGAGCCAACTGTAGGACAATATATCATGTCTAAACTCATAAAAATAGTCGTGGTACAAAGCATACTCATAGATGACACTTGAATTTAAGTGCTGTAATTACTATCGTATGAAATGGTCAACTTTACCTGTAGCGCCCAAGGGATGCCCGATTGCCATTGCACCTCCATTGACATTGATCTTCTCTGGGTCAAGTCCAAGCTTCTTCCGGCAATAAACAAATTGTGATGCAAATGCCTAAACAAAAATCATAGTCAAGAAATTGTACAATGCATTGAAGACGAAGAGCTGATGAATTTATGCAAATTACCTCATTTATCTCAAAGAGATCAATATCTTCAAGTTCAAGGCCTGCAGATTTGACAGCAGCTGGAATTGCAACAGCTGGACCAATTCCCATAATGGCAGGGTCTACACCCACGGCAGCAAAGGTTCTGCATGAACAGTGGGAGTTAGTTCTCTTTTAAGACGAATACCAATAACAGAACAAAGATACAAAAACTATACAATCTTTACCAGACTAAGGTCAGGCATGAGAAGGAAATGTAAAGGAACCCAATAAGCGTAAAGGAAATGATTAAGACTTTCTGACGGCAAGTAACGTTACTGTAACTACATATAGCATGTGAAAATTAGAAAGGGAAAGACCTGAATACACCAAGGATAGGAAGTCCCTTTTGCATTGCAATGCTTCTTTTCATTAGAAGTACAGCTCCAGCACCATCAGTTACTTGGCTGGAATTCCCTGCAGCAAAAGAAGAGAACTTCATTAACCAAACTCCAAACTTAAAATTACGTTTCGGACTTGGAAGACTACTAAATTACCAGCAGTAGTAGTTCCACTCTTCTTGAACACTGGCTTCAATTTTGCCAAGTCTGACACACTGGCATTTGGTCGTATTCCATCATCAACAGAGATGGTTACTGGTTTCTCATCTCCAGTTTTTGGGTCAACAATCTTTTACAGAAGACAGAAGAAACATAAGAGGGTATAGTTGATATAGCTATTACTAGATTCCAAGGGTCAACAATCTTTTACAGAAGACAGAAGAAACATAAGAGGGTATAGTTGATATAGCTATTACTAGATTCCAAGTGATCAAAATTTAGACGGATGCTACCTTTGTGGCTACAGGAATTATTTCATCCTTGAATTTTCCAGAAGCAGTGGCCGCAGCAGCCTTACGATGCGAATCAACCTAGCAGCAGAAATAAAAATGAGATGCAATACACACCAGATAGACATGATCATAAATTGATGGGTCTATTAAACTTACCGCAGCCTGGTCTTGTTCCTGCCTTGTCACACCAAAGCGATGTGCAACATTCTCAGAAGTAATACCCATAGGAAGAAGACAGTCCTGAGCTTGTACCATTGTCTTGACCTGAGATCAAATATTACAGGTTATGACAATCTTCCAGTAGGACTCATCTCCAAAGAAAATAAGCCTGACAATATGTAACAAAAAGTGTAACAATATGCTTCAATAAAACAAAGATATACTTTTGGGTTGACTGATCCTTCCCAAGCCATTGGGTTTGTGGTCATAGATTCCAATCCAGCACCAATACCTGATTTGTGAGTGGTAAGTTAACCAAAAAAATAGAAATGGGAAAAACACCATATACATGGTATACAGCTACAGTGCACTTATAGTAAAAAGAAATGGTAACACACCAATGTCATAAAATCCAGCTTTAATAGCTGCAGCTACATCAGCAACTGCTTGAAGGCCTGATGAACATTGCCGGTTTACAGTTCTAATTGGCACGGTTTCTGCTCGAGAGAAAGAGAACTTAGCATCTTGAAACAAGAACCTCATAAATGAATGACGAAAATTAAAAAACCACCTACCAGGAAAACCAGCATAAAATGCAGCCATCCTGCACTCGCTTGCCCTCTGGGAACCTGGGGCCAACACCGAGCCGACAACAATATCCCCAACTTCACTAGGGTTCACATTAGTCTTTTCAATCACCGCCTGTAGTGAAGATGTAAAGAAAGAATACAGGTAAATATCTTTGATAATCTTGGACATCAATCCACAACTCAGCTTTAGTGTAACCCACCTTTAGAACTGCAGCAAGTATATCATCAGGATAAGTATCCTTGAAGCCTCCTCTCTTTGCTTTGCAAAGAGGAGTCCTATATGCACTGCAATAAACAAATAGGTTCTCACAGTGAGGATACCATTGGGAAATGAGAAGTTGCAACAAGAACATGAAAAAAATGAAAAGGCCAAGAGAGCAGTGCAAAGTTGTAGCTCAAGTATCAACTCAGAAACTAAATCTAGAGATGTCATCAGCTATAATAACTTACGCAACTATGACAACATCATCTCCAAAAACAGAAGTTCTCTGGTAAGCAGCACTGTCTCCAGCAGAGCATACAGATGCCTGGTTGAAAATTGAAAGAACTTAAGGAACAAAGATATAATGTTTTACTTTTTAAGACACCAGATGTTTGAAATTAAGACAACCCTGTTTACTACTCAAGAAAGTAATGGACTTCTCATGAAACCTCATATTCACAGTGAAATGAGTATTCAAGAACAAGCCAATTAACCAAAAAACAGGACTCAAGTATTACAATAATATACTACAAGATCAACTGAATATTCTTGTAGTTACTAAACATATAATTGTCATATTTTGCAACAGGACGAACATGATAATGTCACATCCACCATTCGACTTCTAGGATTCACTGTCTTTTAACTGATCAATCATAAAAAGTATTCCCTTATATCTAAGAAAAACACAGCAACTTGAGATGTCCGTTATGTAGTTATTAAATTTTTAGCTGTGGGGGGTTCCTTCACAGTTCACACAACACAAATCAATTTATCAGAAGATTGCAACTTCTAAATTTTTTTAAACAAATCTACTTCTGTTTTTCCCAAGACACCAATTAATATACTTCTGAGCTTAACTCAGAGAACCAGTTAAACTACCATTGAAATTAACAAGTCAAGCTATGTATCCATTTTCTACATTGGTAATTTTCCTAACAATTTGTAGGTTTTTAAACATCAAGAAAAAAAAACAAAAAAAAACTAGTAGCTTTAAAAGTAGAAAGGGCACACCTTAATTAGGAAAAAAATTACCTTAAATGGTATACATGTCATAGGCTTTCTGTTTTCCAATTATAGTATTCATTACAACTGTAACAAATTGCATTCCCAAAAAAGATGGTAAAAATTAATAGGCCATCAGATCTGCTGATCTGATGAAATAAAAATTCCATAACTGTATTAGAAGCACTATACAATAATTGATGTTGCCCCTAACCAAATCATGAAGCAATTAATAGCTTCTTATCTCTAGACCATCCACCTATGAACCAAATTAAGCTCTGTACCTAAACAAAAACTTCTACTACACCATAACCACAAAGACAAAAACTACTACTACACCATAGCCACAAAGACTTAAACATTCAAACAACAACATAGCCAGTGAAATCCCACAAGTGGGGTCTTGACCTCGTAGAGATAGATAAGCCTAAAGACTTAAAACTTTCAAACAACAACAACATAGCCCGTGTAATCCCACAAGCCGGGTCTCGACCTCGTAGAGATAGATAAGCTTAAAGACTCAAACTTTAATCAAAACATGTTAAAACAAACCAATAAAAACCATATACAAATCTGGAAACATAAAACTTCCTCTTAAAACATCAAATCGATCAAAATCAACCATACCCATATCAAAAAACCAATCATGAACACTCCGATTAACACAACTAAACAAATCAAATCCAAAATTAAACAGAAAACACGGATCAAAACACACCCAATAACCAAAAAAAAAGTAAAAAACTCAATAACAAACACAAATCAAAAACAAAAAGCAAAACACACCCACATCACTAAATTGAAATCAAACCACAAAACCAAATCAAAATCGAAAAAAAAACACTCACAGAAATAGATGATTCAATGTTTTCCAAAGAAGAAGACGTCTGTGAAGGACGTAGATGCTGAAGAAGAACTCTTTGTCTCTCGATTGCTTTATCCATAATTGTTAATCTCAGATTTCAAAGAATTGATGATCCAATACAATGAGCTGAATTTTCTAGTCTCTCTGTATATTTATATATAGCGAAGAGATAGGCGGTTCGGTGTGTATTGGAATTCGCAAAATTAAGAAAAAAACGTGAAAGTTTATCTAAAAAAGATGGGTTGAATAATAAACAAAGATAAGAGTTGGTGACACTATTCGTATATTTTTTTGGGACTTAGGGAGCTAAATGACAATTTTTTTACGGAATATTTTATTCATAAAATCAAATAATTCGTAAATATTTTTCACTAAAAATTGTTAGTAGTATGATAGTATCTTCTTCGTCTACTTTTAGTTGTCATAATTTTCTTTTTTTGGAGCAAATTATAGTACGTTTCGTATAGTTTTTAAATATCTAAATTTTTTATTTAAAATATGAAATTAATGTAATCTAATTTAAATTTAAAAATTAGTCAAATTAATTTTCGATAAACGCAAAACAATTAAAAAAGGACAAAATGAGTATATATTAGTATATCCTTTATTTTTTAGTTAGAAACTAGAAAACTTATTTTGATATTATAATTTAACTATAAATCATAACGATATATGAATTAAATAAATATTAAATTTTAATTAAGTTTGATTTCTTAAAATTTCAAATTATTTTTTTCAATAATTTCGTTTTATTCACTTTTATATTAATTCTAAGTTATTTAAATATTGAGAAAAAATAAATAGTGTTGAATAACAAGGAAATAATAGATGCAAACTGACAAATTATTGATTCATTTTTTAAATTGAATAAGTAAAATCAGATAATTATTTTTAATGTTCTGGACAAATAAAAAGGATAAGGGTCTGAAAAATACTTCAACTTTGATCGGATTTGTTGTTGCGATACTAAACTTTCATGAAGACCTATTACCTCTCTAGACTATTTAATACCGTATTTTAAACATATATATTTGCCCACGTAGATATAAAAAATAATACAAAATTATAAATAGTAATGTATCCACGGGACACATATATACCTTTAAAATACACTATTAAATAGTTCAGGGGGTAAAAAATACGGTATTAAATAGTCTAGGGAGGTAATAGGTTCTTATGAAAGTTTAGTATCGCAACAACAACAGCAAATTCGACCAAAGTTGGGATATTTTCCAGACCCTTATCCCAAATAAAAATAGACATAGTTTTAATTGGTACTTTAACAGTATAATTGATAAATAAAAGTGAACATAAAGGGTAAAATTGGAATATTTATTATTTAATAGTGCGACAATTAATATGAAATATATCTTGTATTTACAAGATAATAGTAAGATTTGCGTATTCAGACTCACCTAGTTGAGTTCCACACGTCATTGGTGAGAGTGGTCAAGAGAATGTCTTGAGATGCGTGCCCAATTGAGCAAAACGATAGAATTTTCAAATCAGTTCCAATTTAAGCTAAAATGGACAAGATTAACGGGTCTGATTTAATAAATCAGTTGGGAAAAAACCATTAAATAGATGATTAGGAAGTGACAGCTCTTTCTATTAAATCATAGTTGGACCACTAGGTGTCCAAAATTTATTGATTCGATTAATTTATATAGCATAGTGTTTAAAAAAATTGTGCATTTAAAACACATTTTACTCCCTCCATCCCATTTTATGTGGCATCATTTTCTTTTTGGTCAGTCCCAAAAAGAATGTTACATTTCTTTATATGGTAAGTATTTAAAGATACAATTCCTCTTTTATCCTTATTGGTCCCACTTAATCTTAAAATAATACACCAATACATTTATGAGAGAGAAAAGTGGGTCTACTTTTTAAAGGACAATTTGATAAACATTTCAAAGTCTTCATTTATTTCTTAAACTTCGTGTCGGATCAAATATTGCCACATAAAATGGGACGGAGGAAGTATTAAAGATTAATGTAGTTGTATGTAAATCAAGAGCGATAGCTGAGTCAAAAAGTCTTCTATAGTTATTATTAAGCCTAATGAATTAATTATATTCATTTTTCTATTATATTTTTTAAAACATTGTGTTTATTCTATTCAAACGGTGATATAGTAAAATTATCCTTTTATTTATAGTTTCTTAAGAAGCGTGTAAAATCAATAGTGGACAAGTATTGTTGGACAGAGTGAATATTATTTTTGTTAACAACATTTAACGAATTCGACGACTAGATGTTTCAACCCTCATTGAATGACAATTCACTCGCTGAAGATAAGAATACATGAAATTTTATTTTATTATGAGCGGATGCCGGATTGTATTCATTGAACAAATATTTAAATTATTCAGAGAATGCAATATCTGATATATTTATTAAAAGGGTGGACAATGATCCAATCTATTTCTCGATTCACTCGAAGAAGAGAATATGATCTCAATAGAGATATGTTAAAAATAGATCCGATTACACATATTTTTTAATTCTAAATGGAACCTAGGAAATTCATGTGTAAACATCGTATCTATTTAGATAGGTGTGAATGGTCCTTCTCATCATAATGAGAATGTATATAACCCTATCCATGTATAAACATTGTATATCTCTTAGATGGGCAGTTTGGACAATTGCATGTCAAGTTAAACACAAAACCAATAACAAAGATGGGCAAGTGAAGTAATTTGGAAAGGTGATCTTGTATATCAATTCTTTCAGAAACAGACTCTCTACCTCCACGAGGTAGTAGTAAGGCCTACGTACACGACCCCACTTGTGGGATTTCACCAGGTATGTTGTTGTTATCTTGTATATCAATTATGCATCCAATGTTCAAAATGATGTGCTATTTCATCATTTACACACACACGAAGCTGGAAGTTTTAACAGAAAGGACAATGACTATACTTTTTTTTCTTTCCTATAAAACTTTTCTTTACACAAGCATTGACTGTACAATTTCATGTCCTTACTCGAGTCTTTGGCTGGAGCGCTTGTGACATAGCGCGAAGTCTGTTTGTTATCTCTGTAAATGACGGTCTTGCTTCTGAATCAGGCGACCAGCACTCTTCCATCAGTTTTCCCCATTCAGGATCACACCGTTGTGGGACGGGAGGTCTGAGTGTGTTATTTACAATTCCACCTTCATCCACAATTCATAAAATTAGTTCAAATCTTCAAGCTTGCACAAAAACTCTCAAATTGTCATAACGGAAAATGTACTATTTGTTCATCTTCATGTGGTGTGGAATATTATCTTACAACGGAAAAGAAGAGGAAAGAACAAGTGAACAACTACTCCCTCAGTCCCAAAAATAATGGCGAGCAAGGTCAATGCGTCTAAATTCTTGTGAGAATTGAGATATGAAATGTTTTACGGTATAAGAATGCAACTTTGGACTATTGACAGTGTAAAGACGTGTTTTATCATCGAAAGGCAGTTGCAAGCCTATTCTTAGAATACCATAAGTAGGCACTAAATTAGCTAGAGTGCCATCTAGAAGCTTACCAATAATAGCACCACAGTGCAGGTTTGCATAAGGCTCCTCTCCTGTCAAGATCTCCCACATTGTGATGCCAAACGAAAACACATCAACCTGTCAAACGGATTAATGACACAACTTCATATCTGGGATATAAACATTCTTCGTGGTCCAGTTTGAAGTTAAGCATATTAAAATAGAGATCTTACCTTTTCTGAAACCCGACTGCTGTTTCCATTCAATAGCTCCGGCGCCATCCATGGAAGTGTTCCTCTAACACCACCCGAAACAAGGGTATTTCTCTTAATCCGTGATAACCCAAAATCACCAACCTGAAAAA
>JAJOOE010001296.1:0-29772 GCA_036250405.1 Solanum raphanifolium | reverse complement strand
AAATGAAAGACTGAAAGCGAATAAAAGAGTCCTCCGGAATGCAAGGAGGCTCACCACTGACTCTGAGCTGCTCAACTGGATCAACGAGGTGCTGGATGCTGATCCTGGTTACCTGCGTCTGTATCATAATAAGATGCAAGCCAACTGGCATCAGTACATTGAATGTACGAGTATGCGAGTTGGAATGCTAAACCACACATAGGCTAGAAGGAATATGAAAGAAACTGAATAACTTACCTGGCTCACTCAACTCAACCTGACTGACTCACTTCAATATAAAGCAATTTAAAGCAAGTGCAGTATAAAGAAAAGCTGTTTAAAACATGCTATAAACTCTGTGTGTAAGCAAAGATACCATAAATCTGAGATGTATGTAGAAATACAAATGAACTGATGTATATAGAAATACAATAACTGTTGTAGGAGTTTCTCTAACCGACAACCATCACATAAGAGCTATAGTGATGATACAATGATCAATCTCACGCTGCCTGAGCATCCTATACCCGGCTAAAGGTATAGGACCTGAACTGCCTAATGGATCCACTAGTCTATATTGAAAAGGATTCATCTGAAAAGTATGAACCTCTTCTACCCATGATGGCTACATGGTTCTATGGGGGCTGTGGGTTCTTTGAACGCTCCCCCAATTCGGTGCTCAATACTACTCCCAAAATAGACTAGCTCTTATGTCTTTTCTTTTAAAACATACTTCTTCTGTGATTTGAGATTAGTGCTCAAAAACATAGCTCAAAGGCTATCTTGGAAATCAAAGTTTCCCTTCTTGCTTCATTTAGAAAGCGATTACTCTTTTCTGAAAACTAGTCCGAAGGCTCTTTGGAAATCTCAGTTTCCATTCTTATTTAAATGTGAAAACATTTTAAATCTCTTTGGGAATACTTAGTCCCCATATACTTTTGAAGAAATGTACTTCAAACTTTACTCTTTACTCTATACTCAACTTGAACTTTATGTCTTAAAACAAAGTTAAAACATTTGGAAAACTATAAGAACTCATCTTGACTTGACTCTTACTTCTCTTGACTTTGATCTTAACTTTCCTTGAATTGGATTATGGATTCAAGGTTCTTGATCTCATGTTTATGGATGATTTCATGATGTTTAGATGTATTTTAGAATGTTAGAATCTACTAGGAAACATAGGTACATCACTTAGAAACACGTACGAGAAGGTGGGGAACGAATGGGGAGAACTGGCGTCCCTGGCTCTCTGAGAGGCGTGGGGCGCCAGCCCTCAAAATTCAGAGGGCTCTGGCTGGCACGATGCGCCAGAGGCCAAAGTTCAATGGAACTTTTGTGGCGCTCTGGCAGGCGCGACGCCCCAAGCCCTTGCCCAGAAAATCCCCAATTTTCTTCTTCGTTTTTCATCTCTAAACCCTCCAATCTTCCCTAGTTCTTTCCCCAAACACTTAGGATCAATTGTACTCTCAATACACCATCAATATAACTCGAAAAACAGCCCGGAAAAATGAACCAAATCAACCCCCAAGCATTAACAATTCAACCAACAAGAATTCTACAATTTGTTCTTCAAGAACCTCACTTTTCAACATGTAAACAACTCCAAACCAAAGGATTGAAACAAGTTGTTGTGTGGGTGAACTAAACCAACACATAAAGATCTCACATACCTTAATAGGGATCACCCCCGACGAATTCCACTCGCAAGCTTGACGAAAATCTTGGCTTTTCTCCCTTTCTTTCTTCCTTGCTCTTTTCTCCAAGCCCTAAGCGTGAATATAATTTTCTAATCTGACCAAAATAAGCTTTTACCCCAATAAATCCCTAAAAACGAATTAGGAAATTAATTAGAGAAAAGACTACTCTGCCCTTCCCTAAATCCGGATTGAGCCTTTCCTCAATCCAACAGCCCAACTTCCGAAAGTTATATCTCACTCATACGATGTCGAAATCGTGCAATATCAGCGGCGTTGGAAAGATACCTCCAAGGTATTTCCAAAAATATCAAGAGCTGCTCCTAACTCTTTCTGAGCTAGGAGTTATGGCCGTTTGAAAATGGCCAAAACTCACTTTCTTAACTTAGACAAAATTTCCAGATTTTCTTATTCTTCCAAAAATCAATATTTTCATATTTTAAACTCTTTATAGTCGTTTCTAGGTGCGACATGTTACAATATGTATATCTTGTTTCTCTTTCTTTCTCTTTTTCTTTCTCTATTTGTTCTTTATTCTCTGAATTCTCCTCTTTAGTATGATAGTCCATTGCTTCTGGTTGTGGGTTATGAGGTTGGCTTAACTACTAGTGGGATGCTAGTAGGTTCCATCATGACGTGAGATTTCAGGTCATGACACTTTTGAGCTTGATATAGAATATTGATGGACTTGTTCTTGATTGTACTTGTATTCAAGGGACTTCGAGCTTGATCTTGAATCTTGATGAACTTTCTATTTACTTGTACTTTTATTCAAGTGTATTTGAGCTTGTTCTTGAATTTGGTCTTGGTCTTGAGTTGTTTCTTGAACTTGAGTGTTTGAACTTGTAGGTTCTAGAGAACTCTGTAGTGTTTGATCCACAAGCTCTCTCTGGCTAATCCTTGAAATTCTGGTGTCTTTTCTTAATGATGTAGATCCTATTGATTATTATAGAATGGAAGAGTCATGATGAGGACATGCTTCCTCCGGCCAATCAAATTTAAGTGACATGATGATATTTGATTGATCAAAACATGTCGCTTGTACTCATGTGACACATTTTTATTTGTCTTTGATTTGGCTAGGCTAGGCATGCCATTTGATACGTGGCATAATCCTATTAGCTCTTTCTCTTTACTTGGTATGCTACACCATTTTACATGTGGCACCAATTGGACTTGTAGAATGAGATGACATCTTGGGCTTTGAAAACGTAGGCTTGTCATTTGTTATCAAATTTAATGGGCTAACCAATGGAATTGAACTTTAATTATCTGTACTTACTAGACTTAAATAATTAATCAAATCATACTAATCCAAAATATTTATTTGGACTAATATATCTTGAACTGAATATAATTTAAATTCCTTACAGATTTAAATTTAACAAAATTTTGTTATCCACATAAAGATATTGCAATTTAACCAACGTTTCATTAATTATTTTGAAAAAAGGTAGACTAACCATATGAAAATATCAAAAATAAATACGTATAATTAACATTCATAATAAACAGGGATAGTAAGAAAATTTATTAAAATTAAAGATTCATAGCAAGAATAAAATTTTTCCAAGGGAATTCATCTTGATTGAAATTAAAAAGTTAGTGATAAGAATTGAAACAAGTATCAAATAACATAATAATACAATCTTATGTTGTACTGAGAGTGTTTTGGGGGGCTCAAATCTTTACTGTTATTGTTGTTACATGATACTATTTAAAAAGTTAGTGATAAGAATTGAAACAAGTATCAAACAACATAATAATACAATCTTATGTTGTACTGAACGTGTTTTGAGGGGCTCAAATTTTTACTGTTATTGTTGCTACATGATACTATTTACATTCCCTGCCTTTTGCTCGATGGTGACTGATTCAAGAAGAGTCATTGTGCTTTATATACACAAAATAATGTGAAGGATTAATACCCATAATATAATTCCTAAAACCTTAACAACAAAGAGAGAATCCATTTAATTTAAAGATAATGGAAAAATTACTGAAATGTTATTTGATTAAAAAATAATGAGAATCTATGAAAAGATTCAACGATTGTATTTTAATATCAAATCATCATTTTTTATACAAAAATAATACAATCAATAATTTAAAAAAATCTCAATATTGTATACAATCATGTAATACAAATTGTTATGACAAAATTAAGAGATTGTGTGCTAATACTAGGGATAACTATGAATAATTAATTGTATATAACTATTTATTAGTTATTCAAGTGTATTTATGAATTAATATGATATTATAAGTAAATATCTAGTAGAATATGTATTATTGATAATGTTGGTCTTGAAATATATTTCCTACGTAATTTTCCCATTCAAAAAGTCTCACATCGCTTTGGGGAATGATTTACGTCAAAAATCAAATATATATAATAGCCATCTCTATGCATTGAATGAACGGGGAAAATTTAGAGATTCTTAGGTGTAAGAGCAATGCTCTTGCGTGAAATGAATCCATGAAGGTTCATCCTATGAATATAGAAATTTTCTAATTTTATTTGTGGAAGAAGGATTTCAGGTCGTCATCCCAGTTCCTGCTCTGCAAGAGGTAATTGTCTCATCTCCTCTCTTATAATCTTTTAGTTTATATTGCCTAGAATATATTCATTTTTTTTATCTGAGTTTTAATTTTTTCATTCATGTTTTTGTCTGTATAAATTCCTTTTTATTTTTGTTCTTCAAATAGATTCATTTCTAGATATGAGTTTTAATTTTTCTTTTCTATTTTTGTCTAGTTGTTTATGCTTGGGGAAAATTTTAGAATAGACTCTTTTTTTTTTTTGTTTTAGTTTTGAGAAGTTTGCATTTTCTTATCTTTCTCTACTTAAACTATTGTATTCACTGATATATGAACTGCTATAGCATGGTTTGAAGAACTAACGAACTTCCTCATTAGCTTTCATATGTCATAATAAAAAGATCTTATTTTGAGGTTAAATTTAACTATATTAAGACAAGTTTCATCCAAAATTTTGCTTCTTTCATTTTTTAATTGATTTTTTTTTTCAATTTTTGTAGTTAGACTTCTATCAATGGAATGAAAGAGTCATCCCTTCCTATTTCTCTTCCATTGACTCAATTCTTTGATTGAAAACTTGACTTAAAAAAGAATTAAATAACGGTAAAATAGTAAACTTACCTAGTTTCTTAATGCACGTGAAATTCATAAATGGTGACATATAAATAGAAACGAAGAGAGAAGTAAATTTACATGATTAGTTATCAACAATGAACCTGGAGGCGCGGAATATTGGTCCTGGATCTGTAAAATAGACGACTCCATTTAATTGATCGAAGTCTACCGCGTTTGTAAAGGTAGAAGGCTTGCCATCTATGCTCGTAACAAGTTGTCTAGCAGGGCCTCCGTTTCGTCCAACAACCAAGAGCCCATAATTTATGTCAGCTATGTAGAGGTCACCACTTCTGTAGTAAAACCCAAGGCAAAGGGGTCTTCCACATGTGATGAGTAAATTTGGGTCATTTTTGCCATCACATACCTCCTTGGTCCTAAACACAAAGAAAGTAAATTACACTATATAAATATCATGGTTATTTTGTGACAACAATTTATACGTAAAGTAATTGTTAATTTAAGACAAAGAGTGGATTTGACTAATTTATTCTCATTTATGACTTAACCTTTCACCATATTGATATTGATTTCTCAATAAATGTTAATTCTATATACTTTCTCTATCCCTAATTACTTGTCCACTTTTGAATTGACACACCTATTAAGAAAATATTTATTGACATAGAGAGTTTACTAGTTTACCTCTATTAATCATAAAGAGCATGAATTAAAAACTTGAGATTTTCAAGAAGTTCCACCTTTTTCAAAATAATTAATTGAGGGTATAATAGGTAAAAAGAAATTGTCCTTTCTTGATTTGTCAAAATGGACAAGTAATTAGGCACAGCTAAAAAAGAAAAGGTGGACAAGTAATTAGGGACAGAGAGAGTATTTGTAGGAAATTCGGACACACCCATAATTGGTGATTTAAGGCTCATCATATAGAGAATATACAATTCTACACTTGCTCAATTCATTAGGGTGTAGGTTGTTATATGGAGTTGCTATACTAAATTCTCTCCTCAATCAATTAGATTTTACGTTGTAGTATAGGGAGTTTCTCTTGCTCCAACATAATGTGAAAAACCACCATTGACCGTAAATACCAACCATGGTTCATCGTACTCTTCTTCTTTCGCTATATGAAGAATAAGTAAGTTCTCTTTTATGAGTTCTGATTAGATTTTAATTAACATGTTATGTAATCTTACACTGTTAAAGTTAAGTATAAAATTAGAATAAATCAATCATTAATTGTTTCTATTTTTTTTAATTGACAAATAGAAATAACTACTTTTACGAATTAACATGACAAGTAAACAGGAGCGGAATATTTTTTAATTTTATTTTTTACCTTAATGGTGATGTGGTAGCAAAATCGGTGAAGCCAATACGCGGGCCTTGGTATTTGAGTACTCTGCCATCGGCCACACTTGTGTATGGTCCGTTGCCTAAAAGATCAAAAGCGCTGGCTTCAGGACCTACTATTCCCGAAGGAAGTTGGAGCTTTTTAAATGGAAGTAATGGTGTCATAACCATTTGAGAATAAGCAATGGGAAAACAAAATATTATGAATATTATTGCTCTCTTCATACTTGCCATGTCTTTGAGCAAGCAATTATGAAAATAATGAATCTTGATACCTCCTATTTATAGAAACTAATCCCCACCCAATGTATTTATCTAAGCTTTTTTTCTTTTTTGCTAGAAACTAGAAACAAAGATATTATATTATAGATTAATATGCATCATTAAACCAAAAAGATAGAAAAATTAGGGAACAAGGCAAAAATGTCAACATATTCATATGAATACAATATGAATTCATTCTCATTGTCAAATGTATAATGTATCAATGTATCCAATCAATTATAGGTGAGAGATTTATATTTTATATCGATTGTATTCGAGAAAAGAATTTTGTATTCAACTGTATTTGTATTATGTATCAATTGATTGTATTTATATAGAAATCAGTCTGTATTTGTATTTTTTTAAAATCCAAAATCAGCAAAAAAATACAAGGAATACACTCCCTCTCTCTACCTCGCTCGCCCCTCTCCTCCCTCTCTTGATCTCGCTCACCCCTCTCCTCCTCTCTCGATCTCGCTCGCCCCTCTCCTCCCTCTCTCAATCTTGCTCGCCCCTCTCCTCCCTCTTTCGATCTCGCTCGCTCCTCTCCTCCTCTCTCGATCTCGCTCAGACCTCTCCTCCCTCTCTCGATATTGCTCGCCTCTCTCCTCCTAATATATATTCATATTAATACAAATCAGTTTATATTTGTATTTTTTTCTCTTTTTCTCTGAAACTAACTAAAAAAATACAACGAATACAAATGCGTAGCAAATCAAAGTGTAGCTGTGATTTGTAATTAGTGAAACAGTAGCTATGAATTCCTAATTAAGGCCTAATGTTTGTTGTTTTTGAAAATTTCCCTTAAAAGATAATGACAAATTGCCTTACTACATAGTAGGTACTACAACTTTCATTAACAGTAGTTAACATTTTTAACCATACAAAAAGAGTTCCTTCATTGTGTGCTTCCAACTTTCTTACCTCAAACAAAGGAGGAATTGCGTAAAACACAAAAGAGTCGGACTGCAAAATTTGCCCCCTCCCTAAACTCTATTCTATACGCTAAACTCTACGGTTTAATTACACTAAACTCTATTCTATACCTCTTCTGTATTTTAAAATTAAATTCTTATACCTTCTATATTCATATATACTAGTATATGTACTCGCGCGTTATGCGGTTATTTGGTAAATGTAATCATAAATATTGATTTATCAATAATTTTAAAATTTAACTTGTTATAAAGATAATATTGTTGAGAATGTTAATTTGCAAATTGATATGTTATAATGGAATATTTATGTAAATGAATCAATAGATAAGCTTAGTTCATTGTCTAAATTTGACAATAATAATATAAAATTAACTTTCTATTACCATTGCTATCGAAGAAATAGTGACAAAATTGAGAAGTTCTTAGCATTATCAACAGATAATGACTAAGCACTTGATTTTGAGATTTTTTCATGTTATCTCTACTTTTGTTTATAAAAAAAAAAAATTAAAATTCAAGTTATCACTAATGTAAAACGAAAAACCATAATTATCTAAATCGTAATTATAATTATGTCTTACATAATCATGCTATTATTAAAGAACATTTGAAACGTACGTTAATAATTTCATAAAAAGAGATAATATATATATATATATATATATATATATCTTAGAATTTTATAACTATGAAAAATAACAGTAATACATAGTGCATGAGCTTTTCTCAAGCCCCTCTACAGTCTCATGACTTTCCGAAGACTTTTGGTTAGTGTAACTCATCGATAAGGATCTGGCTTTGCTTTTAAACTACCTTGAGTATGGGGGTAGTCGATTGAATTTGAGAAACACACGAGTTTGAATAAGTTCCTTATGACACAACTCTATTGCACGATTTAGAGTATGAAAGAAGGGAAACTTTTCTTAATTGTCTATAGTCCCTCATTTATAGAAGTGGGGGCCTCACAACCATAAATAAGGTCCTACAGACACGGCTTCATAGATACCCTAGTATACTTGAACTTTGTGCTCTGATACAAAGTTTGTCACGACCCGAGCCTACACCCTGGACATAGCCGGCACTCAAGAATCATTGTTGGTCCCCAAGTGAACCCTCATCCTAGCTGGCTACAAGTGGAAGACTAACTCAAGCATACATAAGGTTAGTCATAGTTCAAAAAATTTCTATGCCATATAAATTGAGACATGTTTAAGGTTACAAGATGAAAGAGAATTTTGGTACATTTGATAAAATTTTAATTTAAAACCACAAAACTGAAAAGTTTTATTTATTCTCTTAAACTCCCTGTCAAGTTAAACTGGTTGAATTGTTGGGGTGTAAAAAGAAGATTAGGACATAAATTAGATATTACTTTCCATTTTTACCCTTATTAATTGTCGTCAAATTAATATTTAGAACAACTAAGTATCAATCATAATAACAAATTCTAATACTAAATAATTCAAAAATGTCTAGAACTCATCACATAGAAAATAATTCAAAGCAATTATAATTTCTTGAACTCATCACATAGAAAATCCAAATGAAGGATAAAAGTGGAAGAATATTCTAAAAACAGTCTTGAAGATTAAACAATTAAATTAATTTGAAATATAAAAAATGTCTCAACAATTCAATTATTTTGAAATTGAGGAAGTATGATTTATAGTATCTCTTTTTTCATTTATTTAAAATACATAACATACTAAAAACGAAAATAAATAAATTAAAACAAAGAAATTACTAAATATAAATAGAACGAAAAAAAGTTATAACAGAAGGACAAATTGGTCAATTGAATGACTATTCACTCTTTTATTATATATAAATATAATAGAAGATTATTATTTAATGCTTATTATATTATATAATAGAACATAAACTAGGTCTCTTTATATATATAATAAAAAGGGACTTGGAGACCTTTATAGTTAGGTTCTAAAGCAAAAGTGCTTGGACTTCCTTAACACTTCTATTAGCTCCTTAGTGTTAGTAAATTCTGATAAATGACACTTAACAATTACTCATAATTCTCTCGGGCAAAGAAATCCAATAAGGAAAGGATCCAAGCAAACAACACCAACATGGAAAGAGATATATTCTGATCCTTACAAATACTACAGAAAGGAAAGGCATAATCAAAGGGATTGAAAATCAATAACAGATGGCCTAAACTGGCAGCAACTCAATCAAGCTAATATTGATTGATAGGATGAGATCAAGAAATCATAAATCAAGCCAAGAATAGAGCCAAGTCACCAAGAGAAGGAAGAAAATCAGTTCAAGCAAAGAGTCAAGATAAATCTTCCAGCCAAGCACATAATCAAGCCATATTAGTCAAGAAAGAAGAAATGTGATTTACCATGCACATATCTAATATGGACACGGATCGGCAAATCGCCTCAATCAAGGGATTCCTCAAATCCCTGATTGAAACATAATACCCTTGTGTTTTCCTTACAAGAGCACAAGTCTATTCATATATATACCTCCCTCAGACTTAGGTGTGAAGGACGCAACTTTACTTGAACTTATATTGCAATCTTCTTTCATTTTTCATAATGCTTCGTAATCACGTGAGTGAAACAATTGAACAGAAAAGAGAAAGAAAGATTCTGAGTGTAGGTTTACAAGTAGAGGAAGTGTCTAGGTAGAACATCTGATTTGCATATCATACAAGATCAATTTACAAAACCCTGCAACATCTGAAGTTCATTTCAAAGCTCTAAAGGAAACCCTTGAAACTCAAGGAGACTAGACGTAGGCACCACATCAGTGTTTTGAACCAGTATAAAACTCTTTGTATTTTTACTTACTGCATATTGTTATTATTACTGTTTATCTACTCTACTAAAGTGCATGTGAGTTGATTGGCCATTACAGGAAGTCGACTGAAGGAAATTTTAATTCACCCCCCTTCTTGACTTTCAATTGGTATCAGAGTAGGTCTCACCATTTAAGTGTTTAACCACATGTGAGCGATGATCCGATGGCACACTATCATATTCTTGGTGCTCTACTTCAAGATGGACATTCTTCACACCGACCACCATACTTCAATGGAAAACATTACTCTCACTGGAAAGACAGATTCAAAATCTTTGTCCCTTCCAATGATCATCAAGCATGGATAGTGATCAAGAAGGGCCCAAAGCCTATTCCTGAACTGACTGAAAAAGATGGCACTGAAAAACCATTTGATCCTGAATCATTCGATATCACAAAGGAACAACAAGAGGTAATTCAAACTAATGCTAGAGCTATAAGTTTGTTATATTGTGCAGTGAGTGGAGCTGAATATGACAAGCTATCGACATGTTAAACTGCGAAAGAAATGTGGGACAAACTAGAAGTGACTTATGAAGGAACCACTAAAGTAAAGGAAGCTCGGATTAGTTCACTAGTAAATGAATATGAATTATTCAAGATGGCCAAAGATCAAAATGTAGAAGCCATGTTCTCGAGATTCAGTAAAATTATTTGCGAACTCAAATTACTTGGAATGGTGTATTCAAATGGACTACAAGCCAGAAAACTTGTTAGAAGTCTTCCCGAAGCTTGGGAAACTAAAGTTGCCATTCTTGAAGATGGAGATCTGCAGAAAACGACATACGATGAACTCCGAGAAAACTTAATGGCCTATGAATAGAATCATATTAACAGGTACATCAAATATGATAAAAAGAAGACCGTGGCATTTACAGCCGAGACATCTGGATTTGAAGAAGAAACTGGTGAATATCAAGCTGAAGGAATGACTCTTATAAATAGGGCAGTAAGACAAATGCTTAAACAGAGAAAACAGAGACCTCAACAAGATCCTAAAAACAATGAGTTCAAGAGAAATGATGATCGATTGTCACGAGCCAAACCACCTGGCCGTGCGGGTACCTACATACTACCACCTAAGTAGGAGAACCCTCTTACACCAATAATTAAACATGCAGAATTTTTGATAAAACGAAGGAAAAATAAATTAATATGATTTATAAATAAGATCTCTAGATACGCTTTTAGTTAAACTTGTAAAGTGATTTAACAACTCCCATGGATCTAGTCTAAACAGGTACAAGAGCTACTAAGAGTACAACTGTATAATAAAATAAAAGACACAGCTCCCACCATGCGGAAGGAAGAATAGAAGCTGTTGGAGATGTTCTTCTTCTTCACCTAATGAAATGTCACCAATCCTTCATCCAGACTATGTCCAAAAGGACATAGCAAGAGTAGTGTCAGTACAAACACACGTACTGGTAGGCATCATCGGTCAACCCGAAGCCCACCACATAACATAAGAAACCAACTAGTATGATTATGAAATAAACCACTCGCTTTTCCACATTTACTCTCTCTTAGAAGCACCTTTAATAAACACTAGCACCCTGATTACTATCCCATTTTTCAATCAATCCCACTTACCAGATTCTTGATCATAGCTTAACTGTTCTAAACACATAAGAATTTTCCTAAGTACAACCACCACCAAATCAACTAACCGTACACGCCCTACCTTACTTCCTCAACACATTACCATCCATAGTCACAAATAAAATGATTCAAGCTTTCTTAACACTAGCCCAACCTCTTTTCCCCAAAGGTGAAATCCACCTAAGCATTTTCCATCACATTCACTGTACTCTCGCCATTACAACCCACGAACAACCAACTATAAATCGTCAGGACACATGTCCACTAAATACAACATATACAAACCAACACAACACTATAATCACTAGCGTATATCAAGCATATACAATATTATCAACAACCACACGAACAACTCATAATTTATATCTCATCATTGATCCTCTCATGGAACCCAAACCCAACACAGTTAGCATGCCAGAACGTGGCAACCGATCCAAGTTAGTGTGTCGGAATGTGGCAGTCGATCCCATGGTTATGCCGGAATGTGGCAACCGATCCCATATTTATGCCGGAACGTGGCGATCCGATCCAAGTTAGTTATGTTGGAATGTGGCAATCCGATCCCATTCACACACCACAATCACAAACACAAGTACATTATCAAGATCATACATTTAAGTCATGATTTCATGGCAATGATATTCATCTATCTCATTTACAACAAGTGTGATCAACATTGGAACATTCATACATACATAGTATCATAATGAAAAAAGAACAAGCATACATCACACAAACATAGAATCACAACCATCACCTACGAATTACTCCTCAGTCCCTATAACATATATAATAATTAACCATACCCAACCCTCATTCGTCATTAGGGTTTCTTATTAGGGTTTAATCACAATTCATCACAATTCCTCAATTTCATCACTTTAATTTACCGGATGTAGCATACATTCATAAATCTAGTTCCCCTCTTGATTTCATGTCCTTATTCTTGACCCACTTCTATCCATGATAGCAATTCTAGGTTTTCTAACAACTCATCAATTCCTCCTCACAAGGCATAACCCACATAGTTTGAGTTCTAGGAAATATTCATGGAAATTACTCGGTGCACGAATGTCTACACACAATCCTACCATTGATTTACATATATTATGTAGTAAGCACAAATTTATAACTACTCATTTGTAAAAACCTAGCTTACCTGGGTGCCTAGCAGTTGCACGGAGATTTTGACTTCGATACAAGTTTTCCGGGCTTCACGACGGTGAATTCAACAAGGAATTTGCAAGATTTTGCCATCCCCACGCTAGAAATCTCCTTCCCCTTCATTCCCAAGCTTAGAACAGTTTTTCTGAGGTTTCTAGGGTATTTTACGACTTATTTGGTTATTTTAGGAAGATGGAGAAAATAGGATTTCTCGTAATTTACGTTGTCTCGCCTTTCTCGCTATGGCACCAACTTATCCCACCCTGGCACCACCGCCATAGCGGCATCGGGCCCGCTGTGGCGGGATAGTGGCCCAAATTTCCCTGAATTTTTATTTCTCCTAATTAACGATGGTTCAGGTCATTACAATAGATACAAATTTACCCCTCGTTCATTCCATAGACGACCATTACTGATCGTCTATGCCTTATACAACCCCTAAGGTGAGATACCAATTGGAACCTTCTAAGTTCCAATTAACTTTTTCTTGTATCCTTTCAGTCGTACCAACGATGTCCAGTTCACCTTGTTGAGATACTAATTGGAATTGGGAGATACCAATTGGACTCAACTCATACCACAAGCGACACTCGCACAAAAGGAGAGAATAAGTGGAACAACTTCCTAGAATGTTTCCTAGCCTCTTGTGGATTAGATATGGACGTCAACACACCAATCCGTAGGATTCTAGTCCACATTTTTCTCTTGTACTGGGAGACCGGTAACCTAGGCTCTGATACCAATTTTTCACGACCCAAACCACTGGGCAGTGCAGGCACCTACATACTACCACCTAAGTAGGAGAACCCTATTAACAGTAATTAAACATGCAGAATTTTTGATAAAACAAAGGAAAAATAAATTAATATCATCTATAAATAAGATCTCTAGACACACTTTTAGTTAAACTTGTAAAGCGATTTAACAACTCCCATAGATCTAGTCTAAATAGGTACAAGAGCTATTAAGAGTACAACTGAACAATAAAATAAAAGACACAACTCCCACCATGCGGAAGGAAGAATAGAAGCTGTTGGAGATGTTCTTCGTCTTCACCTAATGAAACGTCACCAATCCTGCATCCAGACTATGTCCAAAAGGACATAGCAAGAGTAGTGTCACTACAAACACGCATACTGGTAGGCATCATCGGTCAACCCGAAGCCCACCACATAACATAAGAAACCAATTAGTACGATCATGAAATAAACCACTTGCTTCTCCACCTTTACTCTCTCTTGGAAGCACCTATAATATACACTAGCACCCTGATTACTAACCCCTTTTTCAATCAATCCCACTTACCAGATTCTTAATCATAACATAACCGTTCTAAACACATAAAATTTTCCCAAGTACAACCACCAGCAAATCAACTAACCGAACACGTCCTACCTTACTTCCTCATCACAGTACAAACCATAGTCACAAATACAATGTTTCAAGCATTCTTAACACTAGCCCAACCTCTTTTCCCCCAAGGTGAAATCCACCTAAGCATTTTCCATCGTATTCACTATCTCTACTCTCACCATTAAAATCCACGAACAACCAACTATAAATCGTCAAGACACGTGTACACTAAATACAACATATACAAACCAATACAACACTATACTTACAAGCGTATATCAAGCATACACAATATTATCAACAACCACATGAACAATGAACAACTCACATTTTATATCACATCATTGGTCCTCTCATGGAACCCAAACCCAACACAGTTAGCATGCCGGAACGTGGCAACCGATCCGAGTTAGTGTGCCAGAACGTGGCAGCCAATCCCATAGTTATACCAGAACGTGGCAACCGATCTCATATTTATGCCGAAACGTGGCAATTCGATCCAAGTTTGTTATGTCAGAACGTGGCAATCCGATCCCATTCACACACCACAATTACAAACACAAGTACATTATCAAGATTATACATTTAAGTCATGATTTCATGGCAAGGATATTCATCTATCTCATTTACAACAAGTGTGATCAACATTGCAACATGCATACATACACAAGTATCATAATGAAGCGAGAACAAGCATACATCACACAAACATATAATCACAACCATCACCTACGAATTACTCCTCAGTCCCTATCACATATATAATAATTGACCATACCCAGCCCTAGTTCGTTATTAGGGTTTCTTAATAGGGTTTAATCACAATTTATCATAATTTCTCAATTTCATCACTTCAATTTACCGGATGTAGCATACATTCATAAATCTAGTTCCACTCTTGATTTCATGTCCTTATTCTTGACCCACTTCTATCCATGATAGCAATTCTAGGTTTTCTAACAACTCATCAATTCCTCCTCACAGGGTATAACCCAGATACTTTGAGTTTTAGGAATTATTCATGGAAATTACTCGGTGTAAGAAGGTCTACACACAACCCTACTATTGATTTACATATATTACATAGTAACCATAGATTTATAACTACTCAATTGTAAACACCTAGCCTATCTGGTCGCCAAGCAGTTGCATAGAGTTTTTTACTTCGATTCGAGTTTTTGGGCTTCGCGATGGTAAATTCAGCCAAGAATTCACAAGATTTTGCCATCCCCACGCTAGAAATCTCCTTCCCCTTCATTCCCAAGCTTAGAGCAGTTTTTCTGAGGTTTCTAGGGTATTTTACGACTTATTTGGTTATTTTAGGAAGGTGGAGAAAATAGGATTTCTCGTAATTTACGTTCTGTCTCGCCTGTCCCGCTATGATGCCAACTTATCCCGCCCAAGCGCTGCCGCCCTAGCGGCATCATGCCAGCTGTGGCAGGACAGTGGTCTAGATTTCTCCAATTTTTTGTTTCTCCAAATTAACGACAGTTCGGGTCGTTACATCGATGCTATTACTGTGGAAAACCTAGAAGCATCAAGCAAAACTATCCGGAATGAAGAAAAAGATACAATCGAAGAAATAAAGATCCAAAAAGTCTTGGAGCACGGGATCAAGGAGAAACAACCGATGATGATCATGATGAATTTGCTAACCTATGTTTCATGGCATTAGGTGAAACAAGTGACGTAAGACCTTATTACTGTTTAAATTGTAATGACTTAAAAAACTCCTTGGACATGGTTGCTGATGAATTACAGAAAGTTATTGACGAATACAATAAAATTGCTCAAGAAAAGAAGGATTGACAGATTCTTCTTGAAGCAAGTCAAATTGAAGTCGATTCACTAACAGAAGAACTGGAGAAAGTAAATATGCAGTTGAACAGCATCAGAAAATCTCTCAGTCATAGTTCTGTCAGATCTAATAGAGCTATTGGTTATAGGAGAAATTCTCCTAAGCATAGTTCCAACATATCAAATAGATCTATTACTAACTTTCATATTCCTGAAAATTCTATTAAAATTACTTGCTACACTTGTGGTGGTCTTGGTCACAAATCTTTTAACTGTAGAAAATATTCTTCTGGAAAATGGATCTGGAGACCAAAAGCTACTCATCAAGGACCCAAAAATATTTGGGTACCTAAAAGAAACTAATCTTATTGTTTTGCAGGAGCAATCCAAGAAAACCTACAAAAAGGGAATGTGGGTACTTGACAGTGGATGCTCCAGACATATGTGCGGAAAGAAAGAAAATTTCTAAACTATCAAAATAATCGATGGAGGATGTGTTAGATTTGGAGACAATGCTAAAGGGGAAGTAACCGGAGTTGGAACTATCATTCTCAGCTCATCATGTGATCTAGTCGAAGTGTATTTGGATGAGGGACTGAAAAATAATCTCCTCAACATTAGTCAAGTATGTGATGCTGGATTTCAAGTCACCTTTAATACAGCTAGCTGCATCATGAAACATCCTGAGAAAAAGCTCACCCTCATTGCAGATTGAGTTAATAATATTTATGTCTTAAATAATGTTGATTTTCCATGTCTTACATGTCTTACTGCAGTCTCAAGTGATCCTTGGCTATGGCATCGAAGGCTTGGACATGCAAGCATGCATGCCCTCGAGAAACTATCAAAACTTGAACTGGTCATTGGTCTGCCAAAATAAAAGTTTGAGAAAAATCACATTTGTGACGCATGTCGATTGGGTAAGCAGACTCGTTCATCTTTTAAAACAAAAGACATTGTAAGTACATCTAAACCCCTTCAGCTTCTTCACATGGATATGTTTGGTCCTACTCAAACTACCAGCATTGGAGGTAAACGATATGCATTCGTAATTGTTGACGACTTCTCAAGGTTTACATGGGTAATTTTTCTCACTCATAAAAATGAAGCTTTTCCTAACTTTGAAGTATTTTGTAGAAAAGTTCAAAGAGAAGCAGGTTACTTCATTACAACTATTCACAGTGATCATGATGGTGAATTCGAAAATAAAGCTTTTGAAGAATTCTGAGCTGATAATGGTTTTCCTCAAAACTTCTGTTCACCCAGATCACCTAAGCAAAATGTAGTGGTAGAAGGAAAAATCGTTCACTAAAAGATACAACAAGAACAATGCTACTCGATCGAAGTCTTTCTGATCACTTTTGGGCAGAAGCAGTAAGTACTGCTTGTCACATTCTTAACAGGTGTCTCATCAGGCCTATACTAAAGAAGACTCCTTATGAACTCTGGAGAGGAAAGAAACCTAACATCAACTATTTTCATCCTTTTGGATGAAAATGTTTCATCCTTTTGGATGAAAATGTTTCATCCTTTTGGATGAAAATGTTTCATCCACAATAATGGTAAGAATAATCTTGGAAAATTTGACCCAAGAAGTGACGAAGGTATTTTTCTAGCTATGCACCTATTAGCAGGGCCTTTCAATTCTTTAATAAAAGAACTTTAAGTGTTGAAGAATCTGTCCATGTGGTATTTGATGACAGTAATCCAAGAATACAGGAAAGTGAAGCATGTGAGGATGAAATTGAGTCATCCAAACCAGCAGAAGACATTCCAAAAGTGTCCACTGAAAATTTCACTGAAGAGCCAGCTACTGCAGAAGTGTAGTCGACTACCCCAGCTGACAAAGTCTCCATTCCCAGGGAATGGAGACACAATGCCATCTATCCTGAAAACTTCATTTTGGAAAAACCAGATGACAAAATCCAGACAAGATCCTCTCTCAAGAAATAAGCTTCATTGGCTCTCATATCTCAAATGGAACCAAAACGAATTAATGAAGCAATGGAAGATGAGTCTTGGATACAAGAAATGAAAGAAGAACTTGATCAATTCGAAAAGAATCAAGTGTGGACTCTTATTGAAAGATCCAAGAAATGTTCTGTGATAGGAACCAAGTGGGTATTTCGCAACAAATTTGATGAAAACGGAAAGGTTATACGAAATAAAGCCAGGTTAGTAGCTCAAGGTTACTCACAACAAGAAGTATTCGACTACGATGAAACCTATGCTATTGTGGCAAGGTTAGAATCTATTCGAATTCTTCTAGCTTTGCTTCTTTCAATCGTTTCAAACTTTTTCAAATGGACGTTAAAAGAGCCTTTTAAACGATTTTATTAAAGATGAATTTTTGTTAAACAACCTCCCGGTTATGAAAATCCCTCTTGTCCTGATTATGTTTTTAAATTATCAGAAGCTCTCTACGGTCTAAAACAATCCCCAAAAGCTTGGTAAGAAAGATTGAGCACTTTTCTTATAAAAAATGATATTCAAAGAGGGAAAATTAATACAATTCTTCTTACAAAAAAAATTTGATTCCTGCATTCTTGTTGTTGATGAATTTATATTTGGAAGCTCTAATCTTTCTCTTGTGAGAATTTTGCAAATCTCATGAAAGGTGAATTTGCAATGAGTCTAATGGGCGAGCTCTCATTTTTCTCCTGGTCTTCAAATTAAGCAGTCAGAAAAAAGAATTTTTATAAATCAAGGTAAGTATGCAAAAGAGTTGATAAAAAAGTTTGGAATGGAAAAGTGTAAAGCCTTTGGAACTCCCATGAGTCCCTCCACTTGTCTAGAATTTGATACAACAGGAAAAGCAGTTGACGAAAAAATTTATCGAGGAATGATTGGGTCTCTATTATATCTCAATGCTAGTCGACTAGACATCATGTTCAACGTCTGCAAATGCACACAATTTCAATCCTCTCCAAAGGAATCACATCTCACCACTCTGAAATGAATTATTCGATATCTCATTGGAACCTCTGATATGGGGTTATGGTATCCTTTTTTTGAAATTTTTGATTTAATTGGATATTCAGATGCTGACTTTGCAGGTGATAAAAATGACAGAAAAAGCACCAGTGGAACATGCCAGTTTTTGGGAAAATCCATTATATCTTGGCACAATAAGAAGTAGACTTTCGTTGCTCTTTCAACTACTAAATCTGAATATCAGTCAGAAGTTGTGGCACTCTACTACTTTGGATGATGCACCAACTCTTGGACTATGATCTATCCTTCAAGGGAGTACCCATTTTTTTTGTGATAATAGTGCTATTAGTCTATCTAAATATATTGTGCATCATTCCAGGGCTAAGCATATAGATGTAAAGAATCATTTTATTCGTGATCATGTTGAAAATGGTGATTTTGTGCTTGAATTTGTTAATTCTGAAAATCAGTTAGCTGATATTTTTACAAAGCCTTGGCTTGAGAAAAGATTTTGTTTCCTTCGGAATTGCCTTGGTATTACTTGCTTTAATTAATTTATTCCTTATTCGTTTAACGTTTTTTTTGTTTCTGTGTTTGATTTTCTAGATTTTCCAACCATAATTATGGCCTGCTCCGTCTCTTCCGCTTCCCCATCACCTGTCTTTTCCTTCATGAATTCTCCCCTTTCCTCTCTTAAATTTTTTCCTTTTCTTTCTCTCTTCTCTATTTAATTGTTTGTCTCTTTATTTCTTCCACAACCAAAAATGACGAGAAATCGTTCAATGGCCTCCTGGAAAACCGCCTCTCCTTCGACCTCTTCGAAGTAGACATCCTGTCTCTATCCTCCGATTCGTGTGAATCACGGATTTCTCCTTCCCCTTCTTCTTCTTCTAAGATGAGAGCTTCTTCCTCCAAGTAGAAGGATTCGAAGAAACCTCACCCTCTTGTGACGGGATACCTCTCTCTAAAGCACATGCACCGATTCTGGGGTATCGAACAGAAGATCAGGTATGACGATTTCAAAACTCGTCCTATTGTTCCAAGTTGTGGTATCAATCTCAGTCAACTAAAGGACTCTCACTGTTCGATAAGTTCTTATCTCAAGGTTCAAAAGTTATCTCTACTTTTTACTTTGTGTGGTCTTGAATTCTTTGAATAGGCTGTTAGACTCTTCTATGAGAATCTTCACATATCTTCTGATAGTGGTGAGTTGGAAACTCTGGTGTTGGGAAATCGCATTATAGTCAATAACATGTTGTTTGAAGATTTTTTTGGTACAATTTTTTTTGGTTTTATTCCATAAATGAACGGAATATGGCCTGATGACTTTGAAGTCTCTCTAGAAGGTGCTAAGAGAGTTGTCGTTGAACCCGACTCTGACCTATCTGACTTTGGGCCTCTGTCTCTCAGCTTCGAGCATCGCATCTTGTCTCATATAGTTACAACCTCTCTCATTCCCAGGAAGGGATCTCTGAGTAATATCTCTACTCGTGATGTGTTTGTTCTTTATTGTTTACTTAGGAAATATCACATCAACTGGGAATAATGGTTCAAGGAAGACATGTGGGAAAGTGTTAAAGACACTAAATCATGGATTTTAGTGGATCGTCTGGTGGATCTCTCTATGTTTACACCTATTGTTATTAATGCCACTTATGACTCTCATACTTTTCCAAGTATGGGATATGAGTAGGTCAAAAACAAATGGGTCAAAAAGGACTTTGTAAAGGTAAGAGCTGAGACCTCCAAACTGACTAAAATCTCTGCAGACTCTGCTTCCCTCCTGATGCAGGACAATGATGAACTCAAAACCAGGCTTCTTGGAGTAGAACATGAATTTGAGACTCTCTACGATGCTGTTGAAAAGGTTTTTCGCCTACAGAAGGACACTACCACCGATATGGATAAACTGTGCATTGCTATGACTGGAATTAAACATGAAAGGATCTCCACAGTCAAAATATTTATCAGACAAGTTGACTCTCTCAAAAGTGGAGTCACCTCCTCTAACAATGATCTTGCAGTTACAGTTCAAACCTCTTACTCCAGTCTCTCAAGAAATGTGGAACGCTCTTACAATTCCTTTTGTGGGAAAGTCATCAACACCCTAAAGTACTTTTTGGGTGATCGCTAACCTCTGACTTTTGAATGCTTATTTTAACTGCTCGATTTGGACTTGTTTAAATGGGGGTCTGTCCCTAAAACTCTCTTTTGGACTGTTTCCTGAGGACTATCTTACCTTTTGACTACTCTACTTTAAGCTGTGTTTACCTGTTTCTGTTTATATTATGTGCCTTGTTCTTTTTTATTATGCCAAAGGGTGAGAAAACTTGCCACAATTCTGAAGACAGGGGAACCAATTCAACATATTTACGAGGTTCTCAAGGCAGGGGGAGCCACATATACAGGGGGAGATACACATACATCCTTATCTCAGGGAAGTATCATTGTCTCTCTACACTGTTTAAAATTGTGAATTAATCATCATTATAGAAAAGGGGGAGATTGTTAGCTCCTTAGTGTTAGTAAACTCTGATAAATGATGCTTAAAAATTACTCACAATTCTCGCAGGCAAAGAAATCCAATAATGAAAGGATCCAAGAAAACAACACCAACATGGAAAGAGATATATTCTGATCCTTACAAATACTACAGAAAGGAAAGGCATAATCAAAGGGATTGAGAATCAATAACAGATGGCCTAAAATTGGCAGCAGCTCAATCAAGCTAATCGTGATTGATAGGACGAGATCAAGAAATCATAAATCAAGCTAAGAATAGAGCCAAGTCACCAAGAGAAGGAAGGAAAGCATATCAAGCCAAGAGTCAAGATAAATCTTCCAGCCAAGCACAAAATCAAGCCATATCAGTCAAGAAAGAAAAAATGCGATTTACCATGCACATATCTAATATGGACAAGGATCAACAAATCGCCTCAATCAAGGGATCCGTCAAATCCCTGATTGAAAAATAACACCCTTGGGTTTTCCTTACAAGAGCACAAGTCTATTCATATATATACCTCTCAGACTTAGGTGTGAAGGACATAACTTCACTTGAGCTTATAAGCAATCTTCTTTTATATTTCATAAAGCTTTGTAATCACGTGAGTTAAACAATTGAAAAGAAAAGAGAAAGAAAGATTCTGAGTGTAGGTTTACAAGTAGAGGTAGATTCAAGGTAGAACATCTGATTTGCATATCAGACAGGATCAATTTACAGAACCCTGTAACATCCGAAGTTCATTCCTAAGCTCTAAAGGAAACCCTTGAAATCATGGGGACTGGATGTTGGCACCATATCGGTGTTCAAAACCAGTTTAAAAACTCTGTGTGTTTTTACTTACTGCACTTTATTATTACTGTTTATCTACTCTATTAACGTGCATGTGAGTCGACTGAAGGAAATTTTAATTCAACCTCCCCCCCCCCCCTCCCTCTTATGGTAAAAGTGGAGAGAAGAAATTGGGGAGTGAAAAAGACAGAAAGTGGAAATTTTAACAAAGAGAGTTCTTTCGGAATTCCCCATTTTACTCTTACAATTAATTATTTTAGAAAGGGTAAACAAGTTTGTAAAGTTCCGAACAAGTTTCTTAAAGTATAAATTAGTAAAATCAATTTTCTTTATTATGATTTTTTAAAAAGAGAAATGTCTAATATTTAATATGAGACGGTTCGTCATATTATTTTTATTTGTGTATTAATTATCCTCGCAACATGAACAGTCTAAGAGGAGAAACTATTCTAGGTCTTATAATTTAGAGGTGAAACTTAAAAGTTATATATTATTATCTTTCAACAACAAAAGATTGTATTGCAATTCAAATTTAATTTTTTATATTTTAAATTAAATGGTATGTTATTACTACTAGTCATAGTAAATTTGAATAATTAAGTAGAATGACCATTTAGTCAAATGTTCTATCAAAAAATAACCCAATTAATGGTTAATTACCAAGAATCTATACTTGATCATTAAGTAATCAATAGAACGATCTTTTGATCATTAACTAATTATGTCTATGTCTACTCATATCTTCCCTGATCCGACACTTAGGTAAGTTCAAATAATAAAATCTGATATCGCTACATACATGAATTATTTTGAGTGAATAATGTATCTAAATGAATAGGAATATTGAGAGGAGATCATGTAATCTAAATTTTAGGATTGCTTAGTGGAGAATTAAATTGAATGTCCATTGAAATCTGTCATTAAAACATTTTTAACCTCAATTAAAATTTGATCTGTCGCAAATGTGAATTAGTCATTTCTAGCGAATATACAATATATTAAAAGAATTGAAACATCGATTTAGGACTATTTAGAGATGATTTGAGTGAATAATAAATCTAAAAGGATAATTTTTTTTCTCAAACAATATAACTAGCTTTAATTTCTTTCCAACATAATTTATAAATCAATCAAAATCAAACAACATTTCCTTCAAAAAGGAACATCAAAAGATAGAACTAACAGAAATAAAATAAAAATAGGATATAACTAAGGAAATAACATAAATATTATAAAATCATTCAAAACCCCAAACATTCTCTCTACGGACCTCCTCCTCTTCCTCTGGAGTATAATCATTCACGAAACCAAATACTTCACGTATTTCCTCTATTGGTTTCCCTTTGATACTATCAGCAGATTGTTGAATCATTACCTCCTTCAGCTGCTTATCGTCAAGAAATTGAGCAGCCAGGAGAACATCAAATAATTCTGACTGGCTCATCTTCAAGAAATCCTGATCAAAATTCTTTAGCTGATCTTCGGTAACACCTTCCTCCGAATGTTTCTTCCAATATTTAACTATTTTGGTCATTGTTTTGCCATTAAAATTAGACAAGGGGATGACATTAGAAGTACAATCCACGTTTTGTACTATGGTCTTGATGACTTCTGACCTCACAGCTACAACCTCGTCGAGTTTGAATTCCTCACCATCACTAGTGTTGAGAGTTATTAGTTTTTTTGAAGACATGAAGGAAAATGGAGAGAACTATGAATGAATAATTTCAATACATGAGACTAGCTTGGTCTTTTTTAGTGTATTAGGTTTTAATTACCTTCCAAAGTTGTAATAGGAATATGGAAAGCAAAATATTACTTAGACCAAAACTTATTATTTTTCCCTTTTTGAAGTTTAATAAATTTTTTTTGCAAAATTTACGTAATATGGCTTAAAAGCCTGTTTGTCATTGGTGTTGGGAGGTCAGAAACACTTTTGAAAAAAAACACTTTTATTGAAAAATTAAGTGTTTGACAAATAAGTAAAAGTGTTTTTAAATGGAAGCAGAAGCATTTTTTTTTGCAGTTGGGAAGAAGTTAAAAGTTTCTGTTTTTTTAATAAAGTAGAGGCAGAAACAAAAATTATGTTTCTCAAGACTAACATATCCTTTTCAGATAGACATATTTACCACTATATTTCTTAATAATTAATTAACATATTTCATAAGTTTGGTTAAATTTTATTTAAGAATTTCATTTTTTTAATTTTTTTTATAATAAATTATACTTTGTTTTACGTTTATAAAACATCAATTTTTTATATATCTATAATTTAGGACTATTTAGAGGAGATTTGAGCTAGTCGGTATTGAAAAAAAATTCAACCCGTGCGGAAGATGCATTATAATGTATAAATATTAAATAACTGTGATTGTGATTTAGTTATTATCATACATATATACAATCTTACACTATTTATAAAATATTGATACATTACATATACATAGAGTCATTTAATTAATAATAATTTTGGTCAATGATACATTTACTTGAGAAGCCGTAGTAAATATTGCCCTAAAATTTGGAATATTACAAGTATGTTTTCATAGCAATTGTAATAATTGATTTCTTCTATTGTTATATGTTGAGCTCATCCATTATTACCCTGCAAGATGCACTAGGTTTTTCATTCTCCCCAGTCTCCATATACTTCCACCTCGACTCTCGGAAATCAATCTATTGAGAGTTCTCCCAACGAGCAGAAAGATAAATTGGGAATGTTCCTGATCTGCGAACAGAACTGAAGGATGTTCCCACGACAATAAACAAAAATGCTATATATTGTGCAAAAGGAAAGATGGTACATATACACGTTCCTCCAATTATTATTTTTAGTTTTTTCACCCAGTGTTCAATATCCGCATTAAAGTTCAGTTAATTTGAATTTACGCCAAGTAGGACCTCACTCGGACTGCAGCGCTTCCTGCTAAGAATTTTTTTATATGTTCTTCCAACCTATCTAACTTCTTACCCAAATCAAGTCGAAGAATTTTTTTAAGCTCTAGCACCAATTAACATTATTTATAAATTTCTAAAAGTGTCATGTAAACCAATATAACATTGAATTAAAAAAGAAACTCCATAATGTTTCTCTCTTGTTTTTAAGTTTTAAACTTTAGTAGGCTTTTAAAGGATTCCCTAATACTTAAATCATTTTTGTTGTTTTATGAGTAACTTCAAAGAAAAGCTATGTTAAGAGATTTTTCAGTACTTCAATTGTGGCAATTAATTAAGAAAGTATGTCAAGTCTATTGGATATGCTTTGACTAAGAGATGTTAATTTGTTTTGTAGAGAATATTATTAAAAGAAGATTTGAATGATTATAATGCCTAAGAAGTTTGAAGTGTTTAATTTATAGAGCAGTAGGTTTTCACCATCCTAGTTGAAGTAGAAAGTCAAAGGACAAAATTTAAAAAGAACACGAGAATTAAACTCGATTTTTCATAAACCATGTCAGCTTAGGAAATTATATCATACAATAATGAAAGATTAAGTTAATTTGAAAACTATACATAAACCATATGTGAACCGTATAAGATTAGAAAAAGGAAGTTTATATTTTCCTTCTTTAGAACTAATTGATGAAAAGTTTAAAGGAAAATTATAGTAACAAAAGTTGACAAACCACTAGTTTAATTTATGGACTAAAAAAATAAATTGTAGAGATTATGTTAAAGGTTGATGAAGAACAGGAAGAGTCCATGTTAAAGGATTTTTTTTTTTTGAACGACCCTTGGGGGGGGGGGGGGTCAGGGGCTTATCAAACACCCCCAGGCCTTATCAAAAATAAAAACAAAAGTACAAAGAGGGGGGCATAAACCTTACCTCCACCTAAGGTGGTTTTGAGTAAGTTATCCTACTAAGGTTAACCAGGTCATCCCCATAGTCTAAGGGAAAATCACAGAAGACACCTAAGAGAGGACTACTCTCTTTACATATCAACTATGAAATTTAAATAAGGGAGACTCTCTCCTTACAAGGAGAATAAAAAACCTACGCCTATTCACTATAGCTATAATTAAAATTAACCATAGCCAAAATGAAAAGGGTAGGGTACCAAAATTATAGAACTTTCTATATATGTCGTAATGAGGTAGTATCAAGGTGGATGCTTGATTCTCTTGAGCTTCTTCCTTCTGAAATTGGTCATCCCTATTTTTTCCAAAACGTAACTTCCTTTTGCTGCGGGAGGAAGTTGCTGGCTGGTGTAGAAGTGCTGGTTTCTGCTGAATTTGTGGCTCCAGTTAGCAAGGAAGTCAGTTGTACAGTTGGCTTCTCTGTAGATGTGTCTACACTGAAAAAATTCACACTGTCTGGTGAGGTTTTGAAGATCAGACACTACATGCATCAGCTTCCAAGAAGGCTTGTTGGTGGTGGTGATCCATGTTGTAACCAATTCAGAATCTACCTCTACGACTAGCCTGTTATAACCATTCTGTAGAACCCATTGAATACCATAAGCAACAGCTTGTATTTCTGCTAAGTTGTTGGTTCCAATGCCAAGGGGGATAGAGAATGCATATACCATGTTTCCTGAGTCATCTCTAATAATGCCCCTCCTCCAATTCTGCCCGGATTGGTTAATGCACTTCCATCTGTATTCAATTTGAAAATGTTGGGAGGTGGTTTTTCCCAAGTGACTGGATTTACTTTAATATCATTCATGCACTTCTCAATTATCCTCATAACATCCTTCCAGTTCATAGGCCATTGTATATATGGATAGGTTGTTTGAAGTAGAAGGTTGGTGTCTTTGAAGATCATGAATTGGACTCTTGAAATGCTGGATTTCTTCCCTCCATATTTGGCTCTGCATCTGTTCTTCCACAAGTTCCAGGAGACCAGTAAAGGGACAGCTTGAATTATGAGTTTGTGGACCTCATTTCTAGGAGTGAGACTCCACCACTTTAGTAACTGATTTTTCAGAGGTGTGTATTGGTAGTCAACTCCAAACAGTCCTGAGAAAAATTTCCAGATGTGAGTGGCAAAGTAACCTGCTGAGAAGATATGATTAATGCGTCCCATCCCTGTCTGATGCAGCAGCAACACTTCGCAGGTTCCATACCAAAGCTGATGATCTTGTCATTGGTAGGCAATTTGAATCTAAGAGCTCTCCACATCAAAAAGGAGATCTTGAATGTGGGTGTTGATCTTGGATTTTTGATTTTTTGCCCTGCAGATTTCCCAGGAAGAAGAGCAGGAGAAATTTCCATCCTCTCTATGTGTCCAAATGGCCTCATCCTTGACCCCTGCTTGGAACTGGATGTCCATCCTCAGGATCTGTGTTACTAATCTAAGAGGAACCTGTTTTCTGAGCTTAAATTCATTCCATTTTCCTTCAAGCAGGAAGTGGTGCACTTTGGTATTGTTTTGACTAGAAATTCCATTTATGAGATTACCAAGAGCTCCAACTCCAAGCCAATCATCCCACCAAAAGGAACAGTTTCCAGAATTGATCTTCCTCCTGATGTTCTTTTCCATCATGCTCCTATTTTTTAGCATGTATTTCCACACAAGAGATTGCCTATTGTCCCATTTCCTTGCAGCTGGATGTGATACCCTGCAGTATTTAGCTCTAAGGAATTGTCCCTAAAGAGACTCTTTAGTCCTGAATAACCACCAATGTTTGCATTGTAAAAAAGTACAGATATCAGACAATATTCTCACACCAATACCTCCCTCCTCACAAGGAAAACTCAGACATTCCCAAGATGCCCAATGATACTTCTTTTTGTCTCCTTCCTTTCCCCAGAAAAAATCTGCAATTATGCATTTCATGTACTTGATGGTGTTGTTGGGAAGTGAAGTTGCTGCCATGGTATGAATGGGGATGGATTGAAGAACATGTTTGATAAGAGTCACCCTTCCTCTAAAGCTAAGGAATCTTGTCTGCCATCCACTTATCCTTTTAGCCACCTTGTCCACAAGTTGGGAATATTAAATGATTCTTTGTCTCCCAATATATAAAGGACAACCTAGATAAGTGATAGGACTGTCCTTTTGACTAAAACCTGTACAATCTTTGATCATCTAGATAGTGTTCTGAGGAGTGTTAGCAGGAACCATGAATTGACTCTTGCTTTTGTTGATCAACTGGTCAGAAGTATCTTCATACACAATCAAGGTGTCCATGATGAGCTTAATAGAATGCTTGTTGCTAGAGGTGAAAATAATCACATCATCTGCAAAACTGAGATGATTAATTCTAGGGCCCTTGGGGTCCATCATGAAGCCTTTATAGGACATATTATAGTTTAACAGATTCAACATTCTAGAGAGGACTTCAGCACCTAAAATAAATAGGGAAGGGGAAAGAGGGCCCCCTTGCTTGAGACCTCTGGTGGAATGAAAAATCCATGTCTTCTTCCATTAATGATAATAGAGTACCAATTGTTGCTCATGATTCTCCAAACCATGTCAATGAACACATCTCCAAAGCCCATTTTCCTTAGAACTAAACAAGTGTAAGCCCAAGAGACTCTATCATAGGCTTTGGTCATGTCAAGCTTGACAGTCACATTGTCTCCTTCTTTAGGTTTTTTGATACCATAAGTGATTTCTTGTGAAAAAATAATATTCTTAGCAATATTCCTTCCTCTAACAAACCCTGATTGATTTTGAGATATGAGGTGAGGAAGGATGGGAGCCAGTCTTACACTTAGGATCTTGGAAATGATTTTGTTGGTGAAATTGCTCAAACTGATAGGTCTAAGTTCAGAAAAATTATTAGGCCGAGCAACTTTAGGAAGCAGGACCAGGCAAGCATGTGACATGAACTTGGGAATAGTTTGACCATTGAAGAAAGACTGTACAACAACAAGTAAGTCCTCTTTAATGACCTCTCAACAAGTCTAATAGAATTTTCCCCCGATACCATTAGGACCAGGAGCAAAATTGGGGTTCATGGAAAAAACAACTTGTTTCAATTCCTCCATATTGGGTATCTCCTGTAAGATCAGATTTTGCTCAGGTGTCACCAGTGTAGGAAGATGTTGGAGAATTCTTGGCCTGTGAAGATTTTCTGGAAGTGTTCACAGGCTGCAATTGCAATGTTACTGTCCCCTTAAACCCATTTATTTGCACTGTTACAAATCTTGTGAATGAATAATCTCCTCCTTCTTCCTCTCATAAGGGCATGGAAGTATTTAGTGTTAGCATCTCCCTCTTTGAACCACTGAAGCTGAGTTTTCTTCTTGAGAATTGCTTCTTCTATTACTTGATGTAGGTAGAATTGATGTAGTGAAGATTATGTCTGTTTGTTTCAGTGTTATTGTTAATCAGCTCCTCTTTTGCTATTTTGACCCTTTCTTCAAATTCTTTTACCTTGGAGTAAATGTCTCCAAATTCCTTTTTAAACCAGGCACTAAGAGTGGTAGTTAACTTTTTCATTTTCTGGTGCCATCTCCACATAAGGTTGCCATGCACTTCTTTATTCCAACAAGATGTCACAGTGTCCAT